>JAXGGA010004616.1:0-86300 GCA_038373865.1 Uloborus plumipes
GTTACAAACAAGTTGCTTACGAACATTTCGATCAATATTGGACTAAATAGACTTTATAAGTGGCACTAACTCAGTTTTATTTGAAGGAGGATTTTCTCGGAGTTTTTTCTTCGTTATATGCCACAAGTTTTCGATGGGATTAAGGTCTTGTGACTTTGGTGACCAAGGAAGTACCTTAATGTTGCCTAATTGAACCAATTCTTAGTCGACACTGATGTATAAGATGAAGCTAAATCTCGTTGAAAGATGAAATCATCTTCAAACAAATTTTGTGACGAAGGAATCATGTAATATTCCAATATTTCTTGACATATCTGAGAATTAACCTTTTCGTAGACGATGCATAACTTTCCAGGTCCTTTTGCGCTCATGCAACCCCAAGTCATCTCATTAGCCACACTAAAATTTCACTGGGCGTTTAAGACATTCTTTATCAAATGCTTCTTGCTGCATTCTCCAAACTCCAATACCTTGATGACCACATGAAATACAAAGCATACTTTTATCACTGAATAATATTTTTTTGCAATCGTCTTCGCTCCATAAACATCTTGATTTACACCGATTAAATCTTGTACGTTTTTGTTTCACAATCAGGAGAGGTTTTGTGTTTGGTACACGTGATTCAAACTTAAATTTATGAAGACGTCTTAATGTTGTCGACATAAAAACTTCAATTCCTCCATCTTTCCATTTTCGGTGCATGAATTTCACACTTTTGAAACTGTTTTTCTTAACAAAACCTTTCAGTTTCTTCTCATTCCTAGCAGATGATTTTGGTTTTCGACCGCCATTTTTCATTTTTCAAATACTGTGTTAGTATATTGCTACCGCTTGATTGCGAACAGCATAAATAAGTTGCAGTGTCACATTGATTTTTACCGTACCGATACAAAATCCACTATACACAGTTTAATCGATTCATGAATATCCCTCACACGACCCATTTCAAGATCAAAAATCAAACAAACTGCAAAGAGATCTCTACTTTTAAATAAAATCGTCTGAATTTTATCAATGACGCCACCCGTCATGAATTAGTGATGATGAAATAAGAATTAATGTGAAATATTCTAATATTTTGAACCACTTGAAAAAATATTCTAATATTTTGACATTTCAAAATAATTTTTTTTCTATTCATCTCTTCAAATATGATATTAATTTCAAGATAATAAATAAGTTTAATCAACAATAAGTCTTAAATAAAATCGTCGTTTGCATATTTGCATTTAAAGACATTGCATTACCATACAACATTTAAATTTGTAAAAAAAAATGTCATTATTCTAATATTTTGAATATGAGGTGTAGTTCTCCGAAGTAGGAGTTTGATTTCAAATGTACTTTGGCCTGAACATCTTTCCCACAGTGCCCCCAGGTTAAACAACTACTCTCAATTTCGCACTAAAGTATTTTTTTCCAAAGATGACTTGTATTAATTACAATGAGGTTTTTTTTAACCTAACTGTACCAGAAGTAAACAAAAAAAAGAACTTTAGGCAATATTAATAAATGCACTAGTAATTGTTCTTATGTCCAATGTACTTTTACTTAAATTTCTATAACACATTCCCAAAAGTACAGCTCAATGTAGCTTGTAGATTCGATTCTTTCTCCAAAAATCAGGCTCTAAAATACTCTTCATTTCACTATTAATACTTTCATCAAAGATAACTTTAAGTCATTCATGAATGCATTGAAAAACTTTTTTAAATCTAATAGTACCAGAAATAATCAAAAGTTAATGTAGAAATATTTACAGGACTTTTATACTGACTTTACGTATAGTTCGAGTATTAATTTGAAGTCTAACAAAACACTGACTACTTCCGAGTTGAATCCGTATGTTTCCAATTCTAAGCTCTCTGAATATTTCAATAATACCTGCTGCCAAAGTCAACTGGACAAATCTCAATCATTAAATGAAATCGACGGCCCGAGAGAACAGAAGATGCAAACTATTTCTCGATGCACTAATAAAGCGGGAAAATATCGATAATTGTTCACTGGTAGCTGTAGGGTCTAATTTCAGGCTAACTGGTACATTGTAGCAATCATCAAGCTGCGATCTAAAGAACTTCCCAAACAATAAATTGTTGTGATACTAGAATAGAAATGATAGATTATGCATTCACTTCTTAGGATAACAGTTCGATAAAGAGAATGGAGAGTGAAAATTCAAATGCACAGTAGAAATGCAGTTTTATTTTATTGTACGCTGCGTTAAAATATGTCCAATTCAGATAATATACCTAGAAAATTTCAGAATGAAAGGCAAGACACAAGTATTTGTGCCTCTATTTCATACCATTTATATTTGTGTCACAAATTTTCCGGAAAAGCAATTTTTACAAATCCGATTTACAACAAGTTTTACAACTGCAGTGATGTTTAAGGAGCTACAAAATGATTTTTTAAACTTCACTATTAAAACTACTCGTTGCGATTTGCACTTTTACGGGGTGGTGAAACGCTTGTAGCACCTGCGGCTCTCTGTCGGGAGCCGAAATTTCACATGTAGCTTGGATGATAAATTGGCTCCCTCAACCCAAGGAGGTAATCCCCCGGAGGGAATCCCCCATTGGTGAAAGTTGGAACCCCGCGTATAAGATAGAAAAATGGCAACCTCACTGTTCGCTACAGCAGATCTCGCCTGTGCTGTGTGCGGTTCAGTTTTTCAATTGTGTTTATTTTATTTGCTGTTTTTATTCAAGATATCTTGGCACATTTTTCACCTTGAATTCCGATTTAAAAATGATCGAAATTTGTAATTTTAGGCATTTTCTCACAGTTCGGACTTTCCAACATATTTTGAACGAATTCATGACTTAGATTCATCTGTCTGTGCTCTAACTCTTGTATATGTATACTAGAATCCCTCAGTAGTTTTAAAATGCTATTGACATTTACTACAGCATTATCTGTACCGAAAATGCAGAGAGAAGGTATTGTATGGATCACTTTCAAGAACAATCAAAAATATTCAGTTGTATTACGATCAAAAATTGAAATGTTTCATTAACTTCTAAAATTTTAATCAAGAGTAACATATTAATACGTATGTATAGTTCGTCATTTGAATACCTTGATGGAATAAACGATATGTATTTGTGAAAAACAGTTTTTGTTAAACGTAAAGTTTTTCGACAGATTAAAAATCGAAACAAATTTTAACGATCTATTCATTTTAACTGATGGAACAAAAAAAAAAATAAACGCTGGCAATAATGAAATCAGCATTCGTTATCAATAACGTCAACAAAAGATATTAGCGAAAGCGCGAAATGCAAATCATGGCAATTAAATAGTATTTACATATACGTATAATAAAAACAAATTAGAAAGAAAGAGTCTGGCAAAAATAGGTTTTTTTTTTTTTCAAACCTTTTCCTCGTTCTGCTGTTTGCTGGCTATGTCTACGCAGCAAAAGAGAATAGCTACTCTGAGATACATTTCCGTAAGAACACTTTGAAATGATTGAAAATATGTTGAGAAATCATAGACCATGATTAAATGCATGTACTTACGTGAGAATTCGAAGATTAAAATGAGCAATTAATCCATTTTTGTAATAAACTCAAGGTGAAATCCAAGACTGTAAAAACTGTCTCAAGAATTCTGTCGTGACGACGTAAACAAGATGTCCGCCATTCAAATGTTTGATGATGATGATGATGATACCGCGGGATCTCAATGCGAAGACGCAGGTTATCAAAGGTGCCGCTTGGTATTTTTACTTTCTTCCGAGTTAACAAATCACCCTGAAACAGGGGGGCCATATTATATTTCATCTTGGGGGGGGGGGCCTATATTCGCTTCAGAGTCCCCTTTACTCTTTACTTCCAGCAGTACACCTCTTAAGACTTGATAACAAGACATACTCCGTGAGTTAATTATTTTATTGCACATTTAAATCAAGCAGCAATTGCGATATACAAGCACAGAGTCAAAATACCACTATATACAATCTAGTCTACCTTTATTTGAATCAAATAACATCAAAGGGCAAAAAATGCACAATTAACAGAATAGTATGGCCTTGGTAAAAAGAGTTTAGGCCTTCGAAAAGCCCATTTATACTGGGGTTGAAAGAAGAGAAATGAGTATAGTGGCCCAACACCTATAATCGTTATCGACAACACCAAGTCGTAGTTAGGGGGAAAAGTAGCAGCTTTTTTTACCCCTATTCTAACAAATGAAATTACTTAAGCTTCAGCCAATCGGAAGTCAACTCATCAAAACCAAACCCTATCTTCAGTTTCGTACATTTTATTATTTAAGTTTGTCTTATGTTAATGATGATAAATTACGCTGCTACAAGTCTATCTGACCTACTGTCTGAAACACTCATTCTCATTGAATAATTGAATGAGTGTTTCATACGCAAATATATTTTCGTCCTTGTTGAAAAAAACTTTGAAATGTTCAGAAATATGGCAGTTGATGGAACTTTTAACTGGTTCAAGGAGTGAGCTTGAAGCGGGCCTAGACAGCTGCTCTTTCAAAAAACGCCTTTGGAATCTATCTTAAGTATTCGCTACATACTTATTTAAAACTACCCTTTAACAACTGAAACGGAAGAAAGCAGGTGGCACTGGGGATTGATAGATTTGACATTTTAAGTTTTTATGATTAGTTTTGGATTTCATTTAGTAATGAAAGGAGAATGAGGGCGTCAAACAGAAATACATTTTCTTCAAGCTGATGGAAAAAAACTTAAAACATTCAAAAATGTGACAGCTCATGGAGCTTCAAATTAGAGAAATTCTTGACAGCTGTTCTTGCAAAAAAAATTCTTTGGAATACATATCTAAATTTTCCAGCACTTGCTTAAAACTTCAAACCTAAAAACTGAAATAACAAGTTAGAAGGTGGAATTACTAGAGATTGTTATACTTGCTAACGGATGTTTACATCATTAATTTTGTCTGTAGCGTATTGGTGTCAGTTTTACCGCTTTTTAATTTTATTGCATGGGTATTATTATTAAGTTTAACACTAATTAAGTGCATAAATTGAAAACCAATAACTAATTAACTAAATTCAATGAATAATATCGTTTACATGTGTAGCTTTTTTAAGTTCTTTCCTGCTTTTATTAATTAATTAATACTTTTATTTCATCTGAAGACCAAACAAACACAATACAATTCTAAATTTAAAAAACTAATTAAAATAGTTTTAAACTGCCGGAAATTAGGTTCGGAAAGTTTTGGTAGAACTTTTACCTTTACAACAATACCCAGAAACAGTGCCACAATGTTTTGACTCACACCAGTTTCTTTAAATGTATATACACGATGAAGTGATTGTCTAAACTGCTCCGAATTCCTACCACTCTGACTATTATGCTCATAAGCCGAATATTGAAGCTAGCTTGTGTCAGCTCCAAACGCTCGTTATTTGCAAATGAATAATCGTTCATCTCGACATAAACTGCTACATGAATGAATAACTGTCAGCTTTCGTAAAGTTTTATTCTGCTTCATAGAGGGTGGGACAAGGATTTTCTCGCGGCAGTGAAAACAATAGTTGTGCGATGGAGAAGTATCTTTTGCTGAGAGATAATGAGAAAGATTCGATGTTTGCACTAAAGTGTGCCTGGTAGTAATGTGATTTGCTCAAAAGTTTATTTATAATGGAAACGAAACAGTGTTTTTAAAGGTAGCTTTCAAACATTTTTTCGTGTGAATTGTTTGGTTTCGAATTAAATAGGGATTAACTGAAACAAAATATATAATTCCACAAGTCAATAGGTCCAAAAGTAAAGAATTCTGTGTGTGTGTGCTTGTTATGCACTTGTTAGAGCTTTAAGTGAAAAAATAATCCTAATATTAACAGACAAGAACTTGTTGAAGCCTTTCTCATTGGTATAGTGTACTATTTCCGGAAAAAAATATACATTGAGCATAATTGTATTAATCAACAAAAGCGAAAATAACCTCATCATAACTTTTTTAAAAATATCTTAAATCGTATGTACTCAACTAAGGACTCAGCAATCTATTATCCCTAAGCTTTACGAATGCCTCAAAATATGAAAATCGTCCTAAAACATTATTTTTACTGTTTTTATTATATTACACTTTATTGGTATCATTTTTTAAAAGTTTTCATTGTTTAAAATAACATTTTTACTTTAGTATTTTAGGCATGAACTTATTCGGTTGCAAATTTTGCAAAAAGATGCCAGATGGAATCACGCAGTGTGACAGAAAAAATTTCGATTCCTTGCTGTGGGCCATTGTTACAGTTTTCCAAGTAAGATATTTTTTATACGTGCGATATTTTTATTATTTCGTAGTTGTTTTCACAAAATGCGTTCAATAAGGTTTCTTTGTAATGCCAACTAAAACAAGACCTATAATGAAATAAATAAACATCCACCATATATCTTAAAGCGATTCCTTTTGAGTATTGTGTGTACAATGAAAAAATCAACGTCATTGGCAAAAAATAAAGAATGAATAAAATATTATAGACGAATAATTAAATAGCACACACTGTAAAAAATGAATGTTGTTTTTACAGTAATACAGTATTTTTAGCAATAAACTGTAAAAATTCCTAATTTTACAGTGATAAACTGTAAAATTGCTAATTTTACGGTTTATTACCGTGCATTTTGCAGTTTTAAACAGGAACATCGGTTGCCAGTATTATACTGTTGTTTTGGAAGTATAATATTGCTAAATTTTACGGCAATAAATTGTAAAATTTCTAACCTTACAGTAATAAACTGTAAATTGCTAGTTTTACAATTTATTTCTGTGCCAGTATTATACTGTGAAAACTACAGTTCATTTTTTGCATTGCACCGCAAAAGATAAATGTTGTTTTTACGGTATAATACAGCTAATTTTATAGTAATTTTACAGGAATAAACTGTAAAATTGCTAGTTTACAGTTTATTACTGTGTGTTTAAGTGTATTTAAGTTTATTACTATGTATTTATTACTGTGTTTTAAATTAGAACCTCGGCTGCCAGTATTATACTGTAAAAACAACAGTTCCCTTTTTGCAGTGCATTTAATCCTAAATTAATAAATTTGGCTTTTATTTCTTTCACATAACGTCAACTTTTTAACAAAAAATATAACGTACATTTTTATTTATTTCTCAATAATGTGTCTGCTTTTAATGTCGAATTTTTATTGTATCTTAGCATTCAAGTTCAACAATTTTACGGTAACTCTTTTTAATACCAATACCTTGCAAAAAATAAACTGCTGTGTTAGCTGCAACTGTAAACAGAGGTTCCAGTTTTAAACTGTAAAATGCGCAGTAATAAATTGTAAATTAGCAATTTTACAGTTTATTACTGTAAAATTCACAATTTTACATTTTATTACTTTAAAAGTAATAATTTTAGTTTAGTACTATAAAATTAATTGTCTTATACTGTAAAAACAACATGTTATTTTTTGAAGTGTAGAAACATTTCATGGAAATAATGGTATGTAGCATTAAATAAGGTACCTTCATGATTAATCCACCAAACACTATTTTACAAAATTTTTAATGAATGCAAACGCATGTTTGATAGAAAATGATTTCAAATTTTCATCTACAGTAGCTTTCTCTTTGTATTATTAAGGGCTGTTTCAAGTAAGTAAATTGCTTTCCTCGAAGTATAAAGTCTCAAAGTTTGACCTTTGAAATTTGCTCGGAATTGATTGCCAAAATCCATTTGCGGAAAGTTCTGATGCTGGAAGTATAAGTTTTTAGATTATCGTAAAACTTCTCAGATATTCAAAGATGATTTTCAATAGACTTTTGAAAGTTCAAAAGTATGGACATTCTCAAAATTTTTCGGTTAGTAAAATTATTTCTCTTTTTTAGATGTTATAGATATGCCTTTTATTAAGTGCATATTAAAAAACTCTAAAATCTACTTAAATAATAATAATAATAATAATAATAATAATAATAATAATAATAATAATAATAATAATAATAATAATAATGATGATGATGATGATGATGATGATGATGATGATGATGATGATGATGATGATGATGATGATGATGATGATGATGATGATGATGATGATGATGATGATGATGATGATGATGATGATAATGATAATGATAATGATAATGATAATGATAATGATAATAATAATAATTATTATTATTATTATTATTATTATTATTATTATTATTATTATTATTATTATTATTATTATTATTATTATTATTATTATTATTTACTACTTTTTGCGACAATATAGTTACATCTGTTGCTAAAAGCTTTAAGAATTCGTTTGAGTGCCCTAATATGCTTTTTCTGTGAGTGAAATATGATAGTTTCTTGCTTTTTGAATTACAACTATTTTTTTCAATGAGTAAGAATAGATTCTTATTTATAGTTTGTAGTCTTATTAAAATGCTTTCCTTACTCTTCAATGAACTCTTTCAAAACCCATTACGCGGTCGGTGTCATTGACGGGCACGCACTAACACTTGCCGTTTTCCTCCAGTTTTGTACTCCGATTTGGAGAATACAATTTCATATTACATCGTACAAAATCAACAGTGATCCAATATACGATGCTCGTACAACGATTTCTTGAGAATGTCCAAGTATTCAGTATACAGTTAATAGGCGTGCTGGTGTGAAAGACGGTAGAAGTAACGAAATTGTTTTTCAAAAATGAAGAAAAATAAAAATTGTGACAAGTCGTAAAAAGAAAAAATAACCTGTACAAATTTAGCTAGATCCTTAAGGTGACCGGGATATTTTTTTCTCATACAAGGACGCGTTGGAATTTCAGGTAACAATATACTAATAATTGAAACGAAGTTATTCTTTTAATTTGGCAAGCGTGATTTATATAAAAAAAAAAAGCCAAATTCGCTAATAGTTGTCAAATATGGTAACTATTTTCTACACTGATTTACATCAATGTGTGGAGTTATGCTTGTTTTGGTTATTATTTTTTTCACTTATGGGCCATCGCTCTATATTTTATCATCTGTGCTCAAGTTTCTAACACATAGCTAATTCTTATACACGGCTAATTTTCAAATAAAATGGGACATTTCTGCGTCCCAACACAATGTGCCGGTACAGAGAGACAGGCGTTCAGGAAACGGGACAGTCCCGTTCAAAACGGGACACGTTGTCACCTTGTACATCCTGGCTCTACTCGTTGAATCAAATCTCTTTATGTGGCTCTCATTCATATTTTAAGTTTCAAATCTTTCAAAATAAAGAAAACCAAAATAATTCTATCCAGTCACTTAGCTGCTTTATTGTATTATAAAACATCTTTTTTTTTTTTTTTTGTAAATATTTCAATTATTCGTCGTGCATTTCATTAACAAGAACACATTAAAAGATAAAAAAGGTATTTTTTAGGCATATTCGAATGTTTGATATATTTAAAAATAACAAAGAAATCAGGTATTTTTAAACGTTATTTTCTTCCTCGCGTTAACAACAATTTCTACAATAATTGAAATCAATACAAACATCCACAACAGTATTCTTGTCTATGAATCTAAACTTCTGATCAGGCCATTAAAGTTGTTCCTTTAGTAGAGCGTCAGAAAAAGAAATTCTTAATCGTGACTTGTTCTGTTGTTGTAGATACTTACACAAGAAGATTGGAATGTGGTGTTGTTTAATGGCATGGAAAAGACTTCCCATTGGGCAGCACTTTATTTTGTGGCTTTGATGACGTTTGGCAATTACGTTCTCTTCAATCTACTAGTCGCCATCTTGGTGGAAGGCTTTTCTGCTGAGGTATAAAAACAAAACATGTTTATTGTCTTATTTATTTTGCTGAAATGAATGAAGCATGTGTCTAATATTCGACAAGTTTTGTGTGAAATAAGTTAGGCTTAAACGAATATAAAAGTTTCTGGAAAAAATACCTTCAATTATGTGTTAATTACGTTATACAGTTTATAATGAGATTTGCAGAACTTTTTATGTAATTGAATTTTCTGCATGCGGTTATATTTTTGATAGAACTTCTTTAGAGGACAGGCTGACTTGTCCGACATTTTGGTTCCAAGACATTCTTGGATCTAGCCTTGCTACAGGTATTTGAAAGATATTAATATTATACCGGGTTGCTCTGGCGTAAAATAACTTATGATTAGTTGGATAAAGCATCATATTAGGTAAATTTAAAAAGATAACGTATTTCTCGAATTTAAAAACAGTTTACTGGGAAATGTTTCATGAAATTGGGTCTATTTTCATATCGCACTTGTTTTAAGCCTGAGTTTATGAAATGTTTTTGTTATATAGACAAAAATAGTCAAATATCATCTATGCAGCTACAATTCAAGCTTAGCTTCCACTTTTCTTCAATGCGACTTGAGTACAGATAGCAGTGGCTCCAAGCCCACCGTTTTGGAACCAAAATGTCGGATGAGTCAGCTCCCCTCTTATAGGAGCCTTAATTTTTGACAGATCTGAAATGAACTTATTCACAAATCAACTTGAAGCTGAATAAAAAAAATAGTTAATATAAAAACTCTAAAAATTTCCAAAAAAAAAAAATGTTGTGCTTTCATATGACATTGACCCAATTGACAAACACGTTTGAAAAGCATGCAGCTGTTTTTCCATAGCAATGAATATCACTGCTTATGGAACTGATAAACCTCCTAATATACGGAGCTCTCAATGCTGAAAAAATTGTAATGCTACTAGGGTGAAATCATATACTTCCGTGTTAAACGACATTTTGCTAGGAAAAACTGAAATATTCAATTTTTTCTCTAAATACATACGCAATGTTTAAACTTAAACTCTTAAACAGCTAGTGTTGCTGTTAAGCGACATAACCTGTTTAATCTTCTAAAACACTATGTGAAAAAATTAAATTCTGTTGTTGCCAATAATAAATAAAATATATGCAGAAGATTCTATTTAAATCGCTATTCAGCTTCTAAATAGCAGCGTTAACTCTACCGGAAAAAATCTTATTGTACAGGTATATCCAAAATGTACTCTTTTTTTCTAGTTTTGCACGTTTGCTATGCTATGCCATTGATTCTATGACAAGTTAAGCTTCTATGTTTCCAAAATGATTTCTTAACTATAAAACATGCTTAAACTTTTTTCAAAGTTTTTTTTACCCATGATTAACAGACAAAGAACAAGTTTTAAATTGGGTTTTAAGTATCAGGTATTTAGGAATTGACGTAATATTGCTCTTCATATGTATACCAATTTTCAACACCATAGTTGTCTGAAAGTTCTTTACATCTTATTTCATACCTTAAAATTTTGTATTCTGTGCGTAAGTTTCATCAATGTAACAGTTTCAGTAACTCATGTCTGGGATTTTCCTTAGTTAATAATTACTAGCATATACTGTTGCATTTTTCTGCAAAAGTTCAACGCTCCTTTAAATGCGCATTTTACACAACAGCACGAATGTTTATCTAATGTCGTATCTTGAAAAGTTGAAGATTTTAGAAAAATATATTATTCATGCCTGTTTGTTAAATCAATTTTTGTAATTTTCAAACTGATGCTCGGCACATAAATTATAAAGAGAAAAATACACTAAGTACTTAATTTAAAAAATCGCACATCTGAAAATGTTTTATTTGCGCTTTTAAAAAGTAATTATTAATTCTTATGCACTCTTAAAATTTTCATGTATCAGAACGAGTTGAAATCAATAGTGATAAGCGAGCTAATGATAACTCATACATAATGTTAATGTAAAGTGAAGATCTACAGAGGATTTGAGCGTAAATACCGGATTTATAACACAGTTCAAAAGCAAGTTTTTGTACATTTAGAATGTCGTATTTATATTCTATCTGTAAGTGTGTTAAAAAACTTTTGTTGATAAACTAACTATAATGTACAGCTAAAAATATAAGCGGAAAAAAAGGAAATTCTCTAAAGACAATATTCATTTTCTGAGTCTCTTGAGATATTAAAGATAAGTAGAAGAACGGGCACAAACGAAATGAAATTCTTAAGTAAACTCGATATTTTTCTCTCATGACGAAATTGGGTCAAGAAGCTAAAAGATTTAATTTGGACTCTTCTTTGTTTCTTTGAAAGTTCTAACGGGTTTTCTCTTACACAGGATGATAAAAGGGAGTCGGAAAACAGGTCAAGTTGTTCTATTTGTGAGAAACAGGAATGCGAGACTAGTACTGATAAAGAAAATTTAGAAAATGTCAAATGGATTCCAACTGAAGATGACCCGAAGGATAATATTGAAAAAGGTATACTTTTTTTGATTAAATCTAAAATTTAAAGGATATATTGATTGACTATTCTTGTTGAAAGAATTCACTTTCATCTGATTTAAGTGTATTACTTTAAGATAGATGGATTTCATTAGAAGACGATATAGCAGTGTATACAATCCATTATAGGCGTATTGTATTGCTTATAAACGTCAATTGGATGGAATATCAGTGAATGATCATAAAAGCAAAACGCTTTTTTTGGAAAATTTTACTTTCGTAATGATGATGATCGTCGTAAAAGAAAACTCACAATCTGAGATTCGTGAACTGGTCATAAATTGTTCATTATGTGATGCAGTTATAATGCATGTATGAGAAACAAGTAAAAAAAGCTCCTTGTTTTGCGATATTTTCATTGCTTTCAGAAGAAGATATAAAGGTATAATAAATAAATGGTCACTCAAGTCAAAAAATATTCATTATTTTTATTTCCTTAATAGCAAAAGCACAAAAAAAGAATTTCGGCCGTCAGTACGATTTGCAATGCAAGTTTAATGAAATCAATTACTTTGTATATATTCGAGGTTTGGTGTGGATGTATGTGTTTTTTTTATCATTATTATTATTTTTATTTCATTAATTGCGTTATTATTTTTAAAAAATCAATTGGTTTTTGAACGTATTGTAAGACATTACTATAAAAGTAATCGTAATTTTGACACACAGTATTATTCTTTTTCTTATCGTTGTCTTTTGTCATTTATGAAGAGATAAGGAAACATAACACCTAATTGTAATGAAAGAACTGGCATGATATAGTAATAAGAAATTAATTAGAAAAGCTTCCATGTTTTACGCCGTTTGTATTGCCTTGCAATAGATAAAATTATAAATAATTTCTCATTTCAAAAAGTATACGTTATCTTTATTTCATAAATAATTCATGTGAATACAGCATAAATAAGCTAAGAGAAAAATTGAAATGATTTTTCTGTTTGATGATTTGTATTGAAATATGAAAAAAAAATGGATAAATAATAATCCCTTAGTCAACACTTAATCTTCCTTTTGGATTTATTTATTACTTACTATTTACGGTAGATAAAGCATAAGTAGTACATTATGAACACCAAGAGGCAAGGAAAACGAAATGAGTGTTCCGAGTACGATAAATTTGAATGTTAGGACTCTGCTCCACATTGACGTAAAGCAGAAAAATAAAGCAGAAACGTAAAATGGATTAAATGGTGTTCCTGGGTGATGATGTGGAGCAGGGCCCTAAGGGCCCTGCTCCACATCAGCGTAAAACGCGACTGAAACTGAAGGCAGAAACCGAAAATCCGAGTACTTACCATAGGAACACCATTTAATTCATTTTACTTTTCTGCTTTATTTTTCTGCTTTACGTCAATGTGGAGCAGGGCCCTTACTGTTAGAAATATTCACAGCCTTTTGCTTCGGCATGGTCAACCTAGGAACTATTTCTAGAGCTATTGGGATCGACTAAGGCTTTTGATTTTGACCTGGCTGACTTAATAATTTCTGCTGTTTCTCAAGCGCCTTTTGTCATTTTCGAAGCTCTCATTTGTTTCAGGGTTTTTTTTTTCGTTTGTGATACGAAACATAAAATTTGACTTACTAAATTTTGTTTATTTATTCTTCACAATTGGTAAATTTGAATTCATTTTGCGCCTGAACTAAGCAGAATCACTTTGCTTCTATACTTTAAATTCAATTGTTTTCAGTGGCTCAAAATTAAGTTATTTTCACTGTAATTAAATGAGGAGCGGTAGTAAAAAGAGGAAGTTCTGTCAAGAACTAAACGAGCCTATTTTTCCGTACATCAACATCGGCATTCTAGCATCTGATCAATATTCTCTGGATTATCTGAGACTGAAAATTATGTCATTACCTTTTCAGCACAGCTGATTTCTAAAAGCAAAGTATACCCCTCTCATCAGATGAAATAGACACGTAAAAAGTAAATAAACGAATAAAGTTTTGTTTCACCTTTTAAAGAATGTAACTGTCATAGCTCTTCCGTAGAAAAAATTCCTCAATCGTTTTCAAAAAAAATAAATAAATAAAATAAATAAATAAAATAAATAAATAAAATAAATAAATAAAATAAATAAATAAAATAAATAAATAAAATAAATAAATAAAATAAATAAATAAAATAAATAAATAAAATAAATAAATAAAATAAATAAATAAATGAAATAAATAAATAAATAAAAGTACAAAGAATATCAAAGCACATTTTATCGAAGAAAGAAAAAAAAACTCGTTTGTTCATAAAATTTCTCGAATTACATTTTTAATCCGTTGCCAGTTGCTAAATATAAATAAAGAATAAAATGCTCTCGAGAATGAAAAATTTTTGTTACAAAAAAAAATCGTCTGCCAAAAAAAATAATAATAATAATACATAAAATAAAACAAATAAATTAATAAACAAAAAATCGTCTGCATAGTCAGTCATTTTTTTCTCAGCCTGCATTTCCGCCCTGTTAGCGTAGTCGGAGTCGGTATCAGAGTCCTCACAGAAGATTATTCAGAAAAGTACTTTACATACATTATTTATCAGAACCATTTTCTTACAAAGTTCATTTGAAATAAATCCGAATTTAAGTTAAGGATCAACATTCAACCTAAATTTCCCCGTAGGCGCTAATGTTAAATTTTTTTCTGAACGGTTTAACATTGAACGAAAAATGGTTCAAATCAAAAAGCGAAATATGGGAATGAGCCTCTTCGAGATCTTTCGAACAAAAACATTTTTATTCAATTCGGACGGTTCACTTAAAAGTTATTAGGTGGGAAAGGTTGCTTGAACAGTTCAATGTTGAACGAAAAGATGTTCACATTGAAAATTTAAATATGCTAATGAGTATCCTTGCTGAGATCTTTCGAGCAAAAAAAAGTTTGTTTAAATCGCACTGTTCACTCAAAAGTTATTGGGGTTGACAGCTTGTTTGAACGGTTCAATGTTGAACGAAAAATTGTTCGAATCGGAAATGTAAATACTGGAATAAAGTATTCTGGATAAGATCTTTCGAACAAAAAAAAGTTTGTTCAAATCGGACTGTTCACTAAAAAGTTAGTGTCGTGGGACATGTTGTTTGAACGGTTCAAAGTTGAACCAAAAATTGTTCAAATCGAAAATTTAAGTATGGTAATAAAGTATCCTTACCGAGATCATTCGAACAAAAAAAAGTTTGTTTAAATCGGACTGTTCACTCAGAAGTTATTAGGGGTGACAGCTTGCTTGAGCGGTTCAATGTTGAACGAAAAATTGCTCAAATCGGAAATGTAAATACGAGAATGAAGTGTCCTTGATAAGATCTTTCGACCAAAAAAAGTTTGTTCAAATCGGACTGTTCACTCAAAAGTTATCATCGCGGGACAGGTTGTTTGAACGGTTCAAAGTTGAACCAAAAATTGTTCAAATCGAAAAGTCAAATATGGTAATGAGCTGTACTCGCCGAGATCTTTCCAACAAAAAAAAAGTTTGTTCAAATCGGAATGTTCATTCAAAAGTTATTAGGGGGGGACAGACAGACCGATCGACCGACGCACAACTTTCCCTATCTCAATACCCTACTTTCCAATTTTTAATTTTTCAATATTTATTTTGCTTTTTTATTTCTTTTTGACTTATTTTTCGGACTTGGCGATATTTCTAGATGCATTAAGCCACTTTTTATGCTTTTTTCGTCTTTCTTTTATTTTTAACGGGAAAGTAGGCTAAAAATGAAAAAGCAATAGTCATCTTCTAAATCCTGAACCTTTTTAATATCAAGTTTTTCAAAAACCTTACAGCTATGTACGACAGCAGTACCTTAAAAACAGCAGCTTTATTTTATTTTATTTCATTATTTATTTTTGCAGTTTCAATAGTTTCGAAGATAAAACTATAAAAATAAAAGACTTACGTTTTAATGCAGTGAGTAACCGCCTCTAAGCAAAAACTAATATGCAATACACCGCCAACTCGGTCATTTCAATCCATGGACTGCAGTTTCGTGCTTATAATGCACTCATCAGCATGGAATAGGAAAGTAACCGAGTAGGAGGCAAAAATCCTCTTATAGAGCAAAGAGAGCCAAAAAACTGGTAGCTAATGTGAAATTAGAATACCCGCGAGCGACCGCACTTGGTACGGTACAACTCGTAAAATTTTAAATCAGAGCTCGAGTATAAAGCGGTGAGTAACCGCCCCTAAGAAAAAGGCTAAGGCAGGAACATGCCTGGCTAAAAATTTTACGAGTTGTACCGTACCAAGTGCGATCTCTCGCTGGTATTCTAATTTCCCATTAGCTACCAGTTTTTTTGGCTCTCTTTGCTCTATAAGAGGATTTTTGCCTTCAACTCGGTTGCTTTCCTATTCCACGCTGATGAGTGCATAATAATCCCGAAACTGCAGTCCATGAATGGAAATGACCGAGTTGCAGGTGTATTGCAACATACGTTTCGTTTCGATGAAACGGAATAACGCAAGTTTTCTTCATCCCAGAGTCAGCAATCACTGCAAAACAGAACTTCACTTTTTTAGAGTGAATATTAATAAATTAAGGCTGTATCTGTCCAGTGTTCTATAACATGATTTAATAAATTAACTTCGATTTATTAATTTCACTACCCACTATAATCTTGTATTTTAATATCATTAGAAATCAAAATGAAGGCTTATCCGTATGTCCTCACCGTCATCAAGCACCAGGATCGGCTGAACGGCAATGGGGGTGGCACGGACAACCTCAACTTCCCGCCCGTCATCACACACACTGCCGCCACGCCTCAAGGATCGCCCAACGCAACCCTCACACTTCAAAGGGACATCAATAACCGGCTGTGTCCGGAAAAAGCCCTCAATATCAGCAATCCGTCCATCATCACCATCGACAAGAGTTCGGTAAGTTGACCCTAATGTTCTTTTCTTGCTACATAGTGTTGGTGGCCCGATAGGTAAGGCGTCGGACTCGTAGCCGAAGGGTCCCAGGTTCGATCCTAGCCGATCAAAGATCCATCGTCGTTGGTAAGGGTGGCTGGGCGACGTAAAATAAGGGGCGTGGTCACAAAGTCCTCCAAGTGAAACGATACCTTTGCGGGTACTAGACCAATGGTTTGTTGGATCAAAAGACTGATCAAAAGAACAGAGCGCTCTTCAGGGCTGAAAAGGAGAATATCCTCTTGACAGACAGGATAGATCATTTCTAGCACTGAAACTTGAAAGAAGTTTTGAAAAAACTATATTATTGAACAACAAGCGTCTCTGGTACTGGAATTTCACAAGTTAGGCCACAGTTCTATGTATGTATACTGTATTGTAAAGCTTCTCTTTGTTGCCATAGGGCTGATTCCTAACCTGTGAAATTCTAGTACCAGAAACACCTACTGTTTAATAATATATACTTTTTCAAACCTCCTTTCACGTTTCAAATCTAGAAAAGATCACTCGAGTCTTTGAAACAGTATTTATAAGCACTCGAATTGCAATTAAAGATTAATTAAGCCAATCAGCTGACTTAAGAGGAATTGTTTTAAATAACGTGAAATACTAAAAACTAGACCGACTCATTTAATTTACTGTAGTATTTTACGTTCTAATACATTTTATTTTGTTCAAAAATGCCTGCACCTTACCATTTGTTTTAATATTCCACTCAGCGTCCACAGTCGATCAGTCCTGATATCTTGCATTTGAACGGCATGCCTGTGTTCCAAGTTGCCTCACTGAACATTCCTTCGATACACCTTTCTGGAAGCCCGCAAAACAGTCGGAGGAGCAGCGTCATTGTCGCTCTTTCCAGGCAGTCCAGCATTGTTTCCAATGGAAGTAGAAAGGTAGGTTGATTTCAGAAGAAAACATTGAAAATTCAGCGTTCACATTCAGGTTTGTTTTAAACTTTTTCGATGTAGTGTTAGTTAAACATTAATCAAGAGTAGAGAGAGAGTGATTATTCACTCTTCATTGCTAGGGAGGAGGGGGCGTCTACAGAGAATAACGTAATCAAACATTTTCTTGCTTAACTACCTGCTAATCGAAAAACAAACGGTTACTTAGCTGGCATGGTCCTCTTCATGGCCTCATTACTGAACAGGCCAACTAGGCTATAGCCTTAGGTCCCCGCTTCTTAGGGGCCCCATAACGACTAAAATTTGTTTAGCTACTGGCTGAAACTAAAGCTTGACTACAAGAGGCCCCGAAAAAACGTTTGATTAAGCCCCTTCCCCTCCCGCTCGATATTTTTTTGAGCTCTGGTCCTCTCGGCATAGTATGTGGTGAGCGAAGCAAGCAGGAGGAGGAGGATGCCATCCTGGATAACTAAGAAACCGTATTTAATATATTTCACCCTCTGATGAAGACCTTTGATTTTTTGTTCCTGAACAAGTAATACGTAATTTTCTTCTGTTTACTCTGTTTTTGAGCATCGTATGCAAGCCATAATTTTTAAATGCTTCAATAACATTACACCCATGCTGACATTTCTTCCATGAGATTTTCATTGTTTCTTTCTTCCGTGCTGTCGAATGAGCAGTGTCAAAGTAATATCCAACATTTGGATTTTTTAGCTGAAAATGCCATCCCATCAAACCAGAAAATGAACACATTCAATTCTGCTCGTGCCTGATTAATCGAAACTTCAGGTTACAAGACATGTGGCTTTAAGAGTTTTTAGTGTTACAAGACATGTGGCTTACAGAATTTTTAGTGTATTTAGATACTGAAATAAATACAATCAATGAAGATTTTAAATAGAAAATGACTGTCAGTAGTATATTTAATATTTTTAACTATAAACGTCAAATACTGATTAAAATTGCATTTTATATTCGGCAGCCACTTAAATACAAATTATCGATTAGATTCACAGCTAGTTGTTCTTAAAACTGTAGTCCAAGTTTTTAAGAAAAGGAGTTTATTCTTCGGCATTAAAATGTATCTAGTACTGATCAAATTCAATTTTATAAGCAACTCCAAAAATGAACATTTTTTTTTATCAGGCTCGTGGAATTGTGCTATAAAATACATGTCCAATGCGAATACTAATAAAGTCTTTATCATTTCTGTCGCAGAATTCGCTTGGTCCTTGCCTTAACTTGCAGCGTAAAGGCAGCAAGAGTAGTACGAGCAGTGGAAACAAGGGTAGTTTCAATGGTTGGAAATCCCACAAACGGAAAAAGAGCGAAAACGAAAGTTCAGAAAATGGTTCTGGACCAGAAGACGTAGTGCTCAATAACATGACTTCCTCCCACTCACCAAGGTAAGGAACACAAATTTCTTCAAATTATCTGTTAAAGGTCCTAATAATAGCAAGAGAAAATAAACTCATTCACTTGTTGTTCTTAACAGAAATTTAATCTTCTACAAATAAGTGAATAATCTTCGCAATGAACTTTTATTCGCATTCATACAAAGTGTTCAAAATGCACTACGGTTTTCAAAAGGAAATTACAAAACAGCGGTGATGAGAATATTAAATTTAATTTTGTTGATTATGGAAGTGCAAAGTCAAGAAATGTTCCGCTTACAATTTTATTTTTATGTGGTGCAAAATGTTACCATTAAATGGCGCTGAATTCCCTTCCAAACAGAAAAATTCTATCTGTGTTAGACTTCGTCCTAAAAATGTAAACCTTCTGCTGCAACCGCATGCCTCAACAGAAGCACAAAATTTCATGATGACATTCTTCAGGCACTTAATTACAATATTTTTCACAATCGTCGCAGACAGCTTCTTGACTCCAAAGAACGCACCTTTTTTTTTTTTTTATTGTCACACGTGTCCACTGACAAACACACAAAATAAGTCTACCGTGCATGCATCATGCACAACAATATAAAACATGTAGCCTTCTTTTGACATCACCATCTATTATTTGAATTTTGTAGTACAAACAAAAACTAACTGCTGCAAATTCATGATTTAGCACTCTCATAATTCGTGAAAATTAATTTATTATTTCTCACCTTTCTCATGATTCGGCTTAACAAAACTTCCATTTTAGTGTGCCTATAGTTCTCCTACCAGAGTTGAGCTATGAATTTTCAGCAAGCATGTTCAATACATACCGAAGTGCCAAAATGAGAAAACATTTTGAACGCTATAAGTACCTATAACAAATTTAATCTAGTGTTCTCCTGACAAAAATGTTCCTTATGGAGCAGATTTTTTCTGTATTGGCGATGATTTTGTCTGCAGAATAAGTTTATAAAGCGTGAACGATAGTCATTGCTCACGTTAGCGATTTTCTTGTAAGCAACAAGCTCTATTTGCATATATTGAATCATTAAATCTTGTAAACAAAAACCTTTTTTTTGTCAAAGTTTATGCCCGAAGTACTTTCATTCTACAAAATATGTTAAGATTTGCATATTACAATTTCCGTTTCAAATGAGTCAAAATAAATTTTATCCTTCTCTATTTCTTCCAGCCATCAAAGCACGGAACATCAACACTACAATGGCAGCATACCCACTCTTCAAAACACTCCCAACAATAAACGCCCCTTACCCTTACAAAATAGCCATAACAGCTCAAGAGTTCTCAGTCCTCAGAACTCCATAAAGAGCGTATCCCTGTCCCAATATCGGGACAACAACGGGACACCCTCTACTCCAGTGGCCAACGAACATGCTCCATGCAGCAGACAAATGTCCCTCAACAGCAGCATTCAAAGCCAGAACACGCTGAGCCCTTCCAACACCTGCTACCTTCCCAGCAGACAAACTTCCATATCAGGTTCTTCGATGAAGGAAGAATTCAAGCCAAATAACCTTGAAGGTGCCCACATCAAAGTAGAGAATCGAAGATCATCAGTTGACTGCGAGCTTCCAGAGAAAGTAAGTATTTAAGCATTCAATAGTTTTTAAAGTATTTTTTCCTAGAAATAGTCTACACGAAGAACTTTTGATTAAAAAATGATTAATTTTTACGTTTCCAGAAGGACACTAGTTTCTTCGAGGGCATAGATTTGAATCCCACTGTTGCCAGGAAAAAAGTTTTAAATGAGGAAAATTTATTACTCTAGTAAGGTTTTTGGCACTTGAAACAGCTTGCCGAAATAAGCTGTAACGAACAAGGAGAGAGATAGCTTGAAGAGGGACACTTATCGTTCTTGGTAAAACGTATGAATTAACCTGGATTACCCTAGCTGGACCAAGAACCTATTGCTGGTTATCTCTTTTGCATTTGTGTTTGCATTTCAGCTATATTCTTGCGTTACATACCGCAAAGTGAAAGAATAGAAATGCTTCGGAATCCCAACACTATTTCTTCGGACACAAAAACACTGTTATATATAGAGTGACAAAATTGGGTATGTTCCACTTTTTAATTTAATGTAAAAGCTTAGAAACTACAAAAATAAAACATCCGAAATGTTTAGACAAAAACTAAGCACTGTGAAAACTTAATCACCGTATGCTACAATTTATCTACAAATTGATTTGAGCATTTCAAGTAACGTCCCGCACTCTTTTCAAGCTTATTTTCCCCTTTTAAATTTTAAATTAGTTGAAAATTTAGGTAGTCTCAAATATACCGGCCGTTTGGCAAGGATTCACCTCATCTATTGGCCGTTTATCGTTATATTCCCAGAGAATCGCTTACCAGTACGCTTTTCATGACTAAAAGATGTACAATAATATTTTACCAGATTTTCTATTTCCTTCTTTTCATTTGATAATAACATATTTTACCTTACCTATGCAACAGCTGAAATGAGCTCTAACTATACTTAATTTTCTGGGATTATAAGAATTCAATTAATCTTTCTGGAAAAGGTTGTATTTAGACCTCGCTATGCATGCTTTAATGATTTATGAACGCAGAAAGATATCACGAAAACTTTGACATTATCATTTACTAGTCTCACATTTAAAGTTTTAAAATGTTTAAATGAGGGAATGAGAAGCAAAGGGATTTCAAAGAACTTTTCCTTAGTTTCCATTGATTATTTTTTTCTAAATCATACTATATCCTATAATGCATACTCGTAGTTTATACCAGAGCCATTAGTACTATTACTTAGCATCTTAAGATCATTAGTAATTTGTTCTACGTAAATTAATGTCTCAAAGCCCCAGTCCAAACCGACTAATCCAAACAAACTGGAAGGTTTGGAGGTCTCTGGAGTGCTAAAGAGTTAACGTACAATCTCTTGTCTCAAAACAAACCATAGTTTATTTTACTAATTATACCAGTTAAATCCAAATTTTTAATTTTGGCACTTACAGCTCTTAACTTCTATATGTGCTTCAACTTCATACTATGCAACTGCATTTGTGATGTAATCTACATATTTTCTTAGCAGTTTTAAATGATCATGAGCTCTTCAAAAATATAGAAAACTTTAGCTAAACGTAGGAGGGAAATATAAACATTTACAATTTTTCAGCCTCTGAACAGGTTTGGCGTAATCCAGCACAGAAGTCCGAGATTCGTGACGTACTGTCCCCATAGAAAAGCAAGCGAAGTTACAGCACTAGTACAGGATATCAGATCAGACTCAGAGGAATGCCAAATGTTGAAACATTGTTACGAACAGGTTCGACAATCAATGTTCTGCAGCATTTTCAGCACATCTTACCATTTTCTTCGAATTTCACTTTGATAGTTTCATGACATTAAATTTTGAAAAATCACTAATCTTGCGTATCTAATTTCAATGAAATATTAAAAAAAGAAAAGCTAGAGCACATGTAAAATTTATATAAATTTAATTTGTTTCTAGAGAAAATGAAAAAACACTAAAAAGGATTGAGCATTACAAATCAAACTACGGGGTCATTTTATCAACATGAAGCTTTCATATGTTTCCAGTAATCAATTTCGGAGTACAGTTGAATCTCGATAACTCGAAGCTTATAACTCGAATGTTCCTTTATTTCAAAGTTTTCATTGGATCTCAAACTACTTAAAGGACTGTCGGAACTTATCATAACTCGAAGCTCTTAGCCGATCTCTTTTGACTTCAAGTTATTGAGATTCGACTGTATATGTTGCGAATTTGCGACAATTGTTACAAAAGACAGTTTTCAATTCAGAACATTGAGCATAAAATTATCTCGCTCAAGATATTTCATACACTCAAAATACTGACTCAATAAACTTTTCCATTTGGTTCGCTTCAATTTCTTTTACGTTGTTAGCTTCGAATTTCTGAAAAATCTACTCAAAAATAACTCAAAATATTCAGCTGAATTACTTGAGAAGGCTGTGTGGAACTTTCTATTACTCGAACTACCGATTACTCGAAGCTTTTAGCCAGTGCTTGGAACTTCGAGCTATCGAAACTAGACTGCACTTAGTTTTTCTAATAAATTTACTTAAACAGTTACTACAAACTACTAAACTGGCTCATTAGGCACGATTGACTCAGAAAATTACTCAATACGCTCGATTAACCTAACTAACTAACTTACTCAAACTTCACAATTGATTGAATCAATTACTGAAGAGTTTTTACCGTGAAAAATTGTTCTTGTGATTCAACAAGAAAATGTCACACATCATAGGAGATACGTATTATACATAACAGAAAATGGTAATATGTGTGCAACACTTTCATCACTGCACTAGCACATTATTACGCTCGCGTATAGAGAGAATTTTCTTTTTATCACTTAATACTCTAATTCAAAGCTTCACACATTTTTATACACGCTTTTTGATATTTCATTAAATTTTTCATGCGTGCACATTTAGCTATATTTTCCTTTCCCTGCAGCAACGTCTTAAGCAACTGATCTAAACAAATCGATCAAAATGAATTTTCAAGCCTTTATTACCTTCATTTTTGCCAATACGTCGCCAAACAATGTTTTAAAAGAGTGGCTTAAATGCAAGCAGAATAAAATTTCAAAGTGTTTTTTCAACATTTTTCTTCTTATTAAAAATAAACTTATTTTCCCTTTAAATTGTGCTAAAAAGTTGTTTTCATTTTTAGTGATAAGTTATTGTGAGAAATCCATTAAGTTTAATCATGCATTTAAGAGCGCACATTAAATTGAATTTGCATGTTCTGATCCGAGCACTGAGAGTGCTTTACTTTTTTCAGTCGTCACATATTGATTCTTTCATCTCTAAGATATCCAAACAATCAGATTTAAAATGCATTCTTTTATCTTTCTAGCTATGCTGGTTTATTGAGCCCAAAGGATGGATAAAAGAAAGAGAGGATTATTCGCTCTTCCTTTTTGCGAGGAATCATTTGTAAGTTTGAAATAAATGCAAAATCTCCTTTAGTATTCATAAAAATGTCCGCAAAAGAATTGCTTTTTTTATTGATAAGACTTTTTTTAATGTAAAGCAATGTTGTACTTTTATTGTGAACGCGTTTTATTTTCAGATTAAATTGGCTTTGAAATATCTTTCATATTCAAAATAAAAGATTTTTCCAAAAATCTAAGAGTCATATGCAGAGAAAGATATGGTTTGTAAACAAATGACGCAATATAAGCTTTCCTATTTTCATTCGCTTTTCTACTTACTCAGTTAATCCAATGCAGTCATATTTTAAATCTTTGAGACTTATGTAAGATACGTTTTCTTTAAAAGTCAATGTATAATAATAATTGAGTTGTGCTTTTACTTACGCATAAGCTTTTCGCTATTTTTGCATCGCTAAACTATTGGCGGCAGCGAAGGGGGGAGTTTCCTTCAGTCAAAAGTACTACTTTTCGTTACTGCAATTGATAGAATGATATAAAAAAATAACATGGGTCCGGAAAATACTTTAATTTTCCCAACAGTTTATTTTTTATTATTTTTTTAATACCCTACCTTGAAAACGGGGCGTGGTTTTTGTGACGTCAGTGGTGCACCTAACAGCTCGAAAACTAACACCATTTTGCTTGACTTGAGTTGTCCAATCGCAGGAATCGGTGACGTCACGACCTCCGTCATCTCACTAGAACCAATTAGATTTCGCGCTTACATGCACCACTGACGTCATGCGCAGATGTTTTTTTTTTTTTTTTTTCGAAATAGCATCTGCGCACCGGTTAAAATAATACATAAAAAATATATAACTGTGTCAAAAAAAAAAGATCAATTCCTATGTTTTGAAGCATGTTCTTTCAGAAAAAATACTTTTGAAATTTCGGAAACTCCCCCATTGTTAATCAAATGGAATATGTTCTTAACATTATGTTCGAAGTGAGTGAAATTCGCGCCTACTGCCGCTCTGGAAGTTTGAAACGGAACAACCCTCCATATTTTATGCAAAAAATACTCAGTACACTTCGTTTTGAGGCTCAAAAATCTGATCCACTACTTCAATATGTATAATATATCTTTTCTTAAAATGTTTGCCAGTTTCTAGAGACTTAGCGCAGTATTCCAAACTTATGATAACTCAAGCTTTGCAGTAAGGAAAAATTTTGATCCAAACTAACTGTTGCGGCTGCACTTATAAGGTGACCCCTTGACAAATGAATTAAATTGAACATGATGCGATTGGAGAATACCATTTAAGTTCTCTCAACGTAAAAGCTGAAAAATATATATATTCTTGGATCTTCATTAATCAGTTTAGTGTAAATAAAGAGCATCTAAAGGGTATTAAAAAATAATAATTTAATGAGTAAAAACCCGAAAAAGCGACGTTTAAAAACACAAATAGATGAAGTTAAAATTGGCGAACATGTTTCAAAAGCCTAAAGCTTCCTTCTTCAGCGCCAAGCAAGAAATGGAAAGAAACAAAGTGCCGGGAGAGTTTAAATAGCAAAGGAGCAAAAGCTAGGCCAATCAGGTGTCAGCGTGTGCCGAGTCCTGATTTGGCGTTGCGTTGTCAGAAAATTTAAAAGCATGAAGTAAAATTGGCGAGATGTGTGGAACTGCAAAAGATTCGTTACAAATATTACTTAAATTTTTATGAACATGAAAGGCTTCTAAGAAATCCAACTCGCCAACAGTTGAAGGTCTGCAAATAATTTTAGCTTCGGAGAAAACAAATCTATGGCCCATTTCCCAACAGTGTTTCGCGATTGAGGATTTTGAGAGTTCTTTCTTTTTAACATAATTTTCATGTTCCTTTAACCTAAATTTTAGCTCCCTTCGGGTCTGTCCGACGTAACCAATTTGACATTCACATGACATTAATGTCATGTTGACATTCAATTTGACATTAATGTGAATGTCAAATTGGTTACGTCGGACCAATTTAACCAATTTGACATTCACATGACATTAATGTCATGTTGACATTCAATTTGACATTAATGTGAATGTCAAATTGGTTACGTCGGACAGACCCGAAGGGCGCTAAAATTTAGGTTAAAGGAACATGAAAATTATGTTAAAAAGAAAGAACTCTCAAAATCCTCAATCGCGAAACACTGTTGGGAAATGGGCCATAGATTTGTTTTCTCCGAAGCTAAAATTATTTGCAGACCTTCAACTGTTGGCGAGTTGGATTTCTTAGAAGCCTTTCATGTTCATAAAAATTTAAGTAATATTTGTAACGAATCTTTTGCAGTTCCACACATCTCGCCAATTTTACTTCATGCTTTTAAATTTTCTGACAACGCAACGCCAAATCAGGACTCGGCACACGCTGACACCTGATTGGCCTAGCTTTTGCTCCTTTGCTATTTAAACTCTCCCGGCACTTTGTTTCTTTCCATTTCTTGCTTGGCGCTGAAGAAGGAAGCTTTAGGCTTTTGAAACATGTTCGCCAATTTTAACTTCATCTATTTGTGTTTTTAAACGTCGCTTTTTCGGGTTTTTACTCATTTTAACACAAAGTGAACTGCTTTTAATAATTTAATGGCTCTGTACAATATGAAAATTTTCAAAACACTTTTAAGCATGAAAGGTACGTTATGGGCAAATGAGAATCGAATGACAAGTGAAGAAACTATGTGAGCTAATGGGGGAGTTTCCGAAATTTCAAAAGTATTTTTTTCTGAAAGAAAATGCTTCAAAACAAAGGAATTGACCATTTTTTTATTTTTTGACACAGTTATATATTTTTTATGAATTATTTTAACCGGTGCGCAGATGCTATTCCGAAAAAAAAAACATCTGCGCATGACGTCAGTGGTGCACGTAAGCGCGAAATCTAATTGGTTGTAGTGAGATGACGAAGGTCGTGACGTCACTGATTCCTGCGATTGGACAACTCAAGTCAAGCAAAATGGTGTTATTATTGGAAAAAGAGCTGTTAAGTGCACCACTGACGTCACAAAAACCACGCCCCGTTTTCAAGGTAGGGCTTTTAAAAAAATTAATAAAAATAACTGTTGGGAAAATTAAAGTATTTTCCGGGCCCAAGTTATTTTTTTATATCATTCTATCAATTTCAGTTACAAAAAGTAGTACTTTTGACTGAAGGAAACTCCCCCATTGTAATCTGGACAGAATCTGCGGAAAAAAGCGCTTGACAAATCAGATTCGTCAAAGTCTACAGTGGCCCATAAAAGGAATGACTAGTCAGACTTGCCATTATATGCTAAGGGACTAGCAAACTCATAAGATTTTGCTTTGAAAGGTTTTTTACATGAAGTAAATTTTGAAGCACAGGTATTTCTACCGTGTTGTTAATGTTAACGAAATGCCTTTCTGTTTGTTAATGATAGCCTGAGGCGACTTTGCAACGACCTAGCAGAGAACAAATGGTTTGACTACACCATCTTGGTTTTTATTGCTTCCAACTGCATTACTTTAGCCATGGAACGCCCAACAATTCCACCGGAGAGCTGGGAGAGAGTATTTCTTGCTTCAGCAAACTATATCTTTACCATAGTATTTGCTTTCGAAATGGCAGTCAAAGTAAGTCAGTTTTTTCTTAACTTAGTTTCATATATTTTTACTTTTAAACATTCTTCCTTTCGAAATAAATACTGATTAAAGATTATTAGTCAAATTTTAGCAAAGAGGCCTAGGATTCTGTTGCGGCTAAAGCTAAAAAACTCAAAGTTTTTCACTAGTGAAATATTTACAACTACATATCACTCAAAAATGACGTTCATAACTTTTTTTATTTCGTAATTAACTAACTTTGACTAATTAAAAGCCAGTTGATCAATCTCGTACCTTTTTACTCTCGAGAGACTTTGTTCAGAAGATTTTGAGATAATGAAAATTCCTTACTGACAATAAATTTGAAATTATCTTTTGATTGAAATAATTTCCTTTCATTGTCATTAAAATTATGTAACCTATAAAGGTTGTACAACGAAAGTTTTGATTTCCATACATATTTATATTTCAAGATTTCAAATACTTTGTTCGAAGGATTCGCCCATATTAAAACAAATCATTTCCTGGCGATACATTTAAATCAATGTTACGATATTTTAATACTTTGTAAACTAGTTACTATATTCACTGTTGTGTAAAATCTCTTGCAAAGTTTAGAATTTGTTAATTATCTTGTTTTGCCCTTGATATTTTGACGAATGAACTCGTGGATTTAACCTGATTCAGATCAGAAGGATTAGTAAGGAGAAAGAGAAGACAAGAGCTAGAATAGTATGAACACGAGAAACGTATTTTATTTGTGATAACATATTTTTCATAGTTCAGATGGAGATAACAATAATTCATTTTTTTATAAACTTAACAAGCCAAAGAAATCGTGGATATAAGTTTCAAAATTTAACTCACATATTCAAGCAAGAAAAAACTTTTGGAGCTTAGTATCTTCATCTTACCTAATTTCTCCTTTTTATTTCTTTTTTGATTGATTTTTCTTTTTTTTTCTTTTTTGCTTAAAAATGCACTTTTATTACAGTTTTGTTTATTTTTGTACT
Source organism: Uloborus plumipes (assembly GCA_038373865.1). Taxonomy (NCBI): domain Eukaryota; kingdom Metazoa; phylum Arthropoda; class Arachnida; order Araneae; family Uloboridae; genus Uloborus; species Uloborus plumipes. The sequence continues at coordinate 28,953 of JAXGGA010004616.1, forward strand.
TTCAGGTATTGGCGAAAGGCCTCTGGTACGGTCCAAATGCCTATTTTAAAAGTGGCTGGAATATCATGGATGGTTTTGTGGTAGCAATTTCCCTGATTGATGTTTTGCTGTCTTTTGTTGCTGAAAGTAGTCCAAGAATATTTGGAATTCTTCGAGTGTTTCGGCTTCTTAGATCCCTCAGACCCCTCAGGTGAGGATATGCTGTTCATATACATAAAGTATAGCATAAAACGATCGTTTTAGATCCCTGTTAAAGAAATACAGTAAACTCTCACTTATGCGCCGGCCCAGGGGGCCAACAGAAAAAGGCGCATAAGTAAAAGAGACTTATAAGTGAACAAGCCCATTTAAAGGACTAAAAGGCAACATAGGTTCTAATGAAAGAATGAATAAGAATGTTTCTATATAGACAAGGGACATATTACTACGGTTTGGCATATACTATAACGTAACTACAATGATAAGGAGAAAACAAAAATTGTAGCATACCTAATTACAAACTGTTCCCCTTAAAACGATCCATAGTAGGTAATTGTCCCTCTTCGAACTCTAGTTCATGCGGAAAAAAATGCCTTCCGCGAGCAATAAAATCGAAAGATTAAAGAGGAAAGTGAAGAAATATGGTTATTTTTTTTAAAGAAAATAAATATATTTTTACATTTAACGAAAAATTCGGCGCATAAGTGAAATATTTATCTTTAGGGCGACGCATAAACGAATGGTAATATCATTATTTTGCTATGGAATATGCTGGGACCATTTAAAATCGTCGTATAAGTGAAAAAGGCTTATAAATGAGGCGGCGTATAAGTGAGAGTTCACTGTATGTACAGTAAATTTATCTGTAAAACAGATAACTAAATGATCAGTACGATTCCTGAAAACATAGAGTTGTAATATTCAGGCCGGGACGGATACAAGGGAGGGGCAATGGAAGCGATCGCCCCTCTCTTGAGGTACTCTCCACTGGTGAACTTTCAATATTAAAGTTTAAAAAAGACATTTTAGACTACCTTTGGTGCTAACAAAAGGTGGCTTAGTGCTGGTAAATTTACAATATTGAAGTTTAAAAAAGACATTTTAGACTACCTTTGGTGCTAACAAAAGGTGGCTTAGTGCTGGTAAATTTTCAATATTGAAGTTTGAAAAAGACATTTTAGACTACTTTGGTGCTAACAAAAGGTGGCTTAGTGCTGGTAAATTTTCAATATTGAAGTTTGAAAAAGACATTTTAGACTACTTTGGTGCTAACAAAAGGTGGCTTAGTGCTGGTAAATTTTCAATATTGAAGTTTGAAAAAGACATTTTAGACTAGACCTTTGGTGCTAACAAAAGGTGGCTTAGTGATCTCCTCTGAATACGTTTCGTAACTGAAGTCGAAAACACATGAGGTCAACATTTGTAAACCAAGATGTGCAGTAAAAGTTACGTAATGCAACCGATCTCCCCTCCCTTGAAACATTTCTCGATTTTCCCTTGTAATCAGGGCAGTGGAACTTAAAGAAAATGTCCGATTCCGACAGCGGAAATTTCAGGGCCTTCGATTCCGACTCTTTTTCCCAAAAATCTGTCCTAGTACTACTCCATGACTCTGACTCCAGCTCTGCAGCACTAGCAGAGCTGTGGGCTTTGACTCTGACCTACTTCGACACTCGAAATTCTAAAGACTTCAACTCCAGACTCCGACTCCTTTACTCCAAAATTGGTCTGACTTCGACTCTGCAATCACGATAATAATAGATAGAGAGAGTGCTGCAATATATCCAGTAAGGAGAGAAGCGCTCCTGCACCAACTGCGTGAAAGGATAAGAAAGTTTATAATATTTGGTGAATTTGAGAAGCAAGTTTTCCTTGTTTGGCGGAGTTCCTTGAAACTGTCATGCACGGGATGAACTCTCTGCTCCATTGTACTTAAGTCAAAAGAAGAATGCCCTAGCTATGTGATTATAAACTATTTTGTGGAGTAAGGCTGATACGTATACCCTCGCTAGAGAGGGCATTAATCCTTCTTAACCCATTCACATATGTCCTTAACCACCGACTGGCTTTATACAAGTATGTGAACTTATAGCTACGTCAAGAAATTACCAGAAGTTTTTGAGGAAACCAATCATTCCAAGAATTTAACATCTGATTCCCTGATCTTCGTATGTAATTCTTTTGACGTTAATATTTGTCTTCTTACGGAAATTAGCAAATGTATCTTTCGTTATATCGCACTTGTTGAGAGACCTAAAAAAAGCGATATTTCTTAAAACGCGATGATAACTAAAGTGAAAATAAGTAACAATTCAACTAATGTACAAATTAATGACGTTTTTACCTAGAAAAAGCTTACTTTGTTATTATGTTAGGGAGATTTTCTTCGGAAAAACAAAAGAAAATTTGCTTACTAGTTGTTCTTTTAAAATAACAATAATAATAATAATAATAATAATAATAAAGTTTTGAAATATTTCTATTGTATTATACTGAAATACGGAAAATATACTAGTGTTGTTCGTTGGTTAACATAGATGAATATATTTTTTCTGGAATTATAATTTTTGTTTTGGCAATATCAAATTTTATGCAACATTTTTTTCTATTATAATTTTTTGGAGACAAAGGAAAAGCGCGATATATACGAATGAGTGATATAACGAGCCACGACGTAACGAGGGGCTACTGTATTAGGGTAAGGGCCATGCTCCACATCAGCGTAAAACGCGACCGAAACCGAAGGCAGAAACCGAAAATCCGGGTACTTTCCATAGGAACACCATTGAATCCATTTTACGCTTCTGCCTAATTTTTCTGCTTTACGTCGATGTGAAGCATGGCCCTAAGAGCGCCAAATAAGGCAAACCTAAGATTCAGGGCAGATTACATAGCTCATTTAGCATTCAATCAGCTCGAATTTTTGTGCATTCATCAAATGACTTGTGCATTAATCAAAATTTTAATTTTCATTATGTTCAGCCGTTTTAACAAAAAAAAAAAGATTTATTGCGCTCATTAAGAACACTATTAGGTCAACTCTGAAAAAACTCCAAAATGTTCTACCAAACTTTTTTAGAAACAAAACAAAATCTCTATCAGTAAGATAAAAACATATTAAAATACATTTGATAAACTCAAAACCATTGTCCAAAATATTATACAGTGGCCCTTCGTTATATCGCTTATTTGGATACATCACTCTTTTCTTTTGTCTCCCCCCCCCCCCCAACAAAAAAAAAATATTAGTTCGAAACCATTTTTGAGAAAATATGTAAGGTGCTCAGAAAAGGTCTCTTTCTCATTTATTTTGTCATCAATGAACAAAACGAAGGTTCTTCTATTCTTCTGAATTCGCTGAAAAGAAGCAGCAAATTCCTGTCACCCAAACTAGCATTCTGCAGAGACAGTTTGGAAACTACTGGACAATTTCTTTTATTCTTCACATATTTTTTTGATACTTATGACTGAAAAAAACCTTAATGTTCGAATAAATGAACTTTTATGTATGTGCACGTATAATTTACTTGCATGCTGGATTGATAACTATTTTTAATGACCTCGGTTATATCGCGCTTTCGGATATATCGCGCTTTTTTCTTGTCCCCCAAAAAGCGCGATATAACGAGGGGTTACTGTATTTACTGCAATAGAAAGGAGAAAAATCAATAATCACAAATTTCAACAATGTTAGATTTTTCAAATATTTTCAAACTAAGAAAACCAAGATGAAAATCTATAAAAATGCATTTGACACTCGTCAAAACCCTTTATCTCGAATCGTTTGCCATAGAATTCATCCAAGTAGTAATCCTTCTCCCGAGATTTCAGTCCGAATACTTTCGAAAATTCCCAAGAACATTCTAATGAGGCTCTATTGGAACCTTTTACGTTCTCTCGCGACTCATTTACCTCAAAGAATTGAAAGATTTCAAAACAGAACGTTTTCCTTCCATGTGACAACTTTCCCCTTGACAGGAAACTTTGCGCAACACTTTTCGCACATGATAAATGTATTCACGGTACTTGATAATTAGAAAGATTAATTATTCATGTTGTAATTATTCATCTTTAGCAAGGCGAAGCTGAACTGCGCTGAACTTTCTGCAAGTGAGTTGGTACTGTGCAGAGAATAAAGGATTCTGAGAAATCTTTAAAAGGAATTTTCCTCTTTAAAGAGAGAAACAATGCGAGCTAGTTACTTATTAAAAGATAAGAACGCTTTGTGGGTTGTGGCATAATATTGCACGTATTGCACAAGCCCTCATCAGGCCCTGATTTTCTCAAAGACTACTGGGGCGCTTGCCCAGGGCCCTCATAACTGAAGGTTCATGAATTCTCTGTTATTTGATTTAAATATTTTATTAAGATTTTGACCAGGGTCTATAATTTTTATTACTCAAAGGTCACATAATAACTTTTTGAAGGTGCGGCGGGCCAGCAGTTCAACAAATTTCAGTCCAGATAGTGTAGCTAGGGCTGGCACCCCTCCCTACACACACGATTTAATATAATCGTTATTATTATTAAGTACTTAAAATGGTGGTTTTTGAGATCTTCTGTTCTTTGTTTTCTAAAAAATGGCTTAATATATTGTAAAAATACCTTTAAAAAAGTTAAACGTCAGCTAAATAACGAAAGAAATATTGAAGAACAGGAATGAAAAAGGGAAAATGTGTGTCAGTCCGTTGTTCTGTTTTGAGGGAATAGTCTGATTCGAACTGATATTTATTTCTTTTGGTAGAAATGTCTCGATCACGACACCTCATTCTCGTATTATTATTATTATTATTATTATTATTATTATTATCATTATTATTATTACTATTATTATTATTATTATTATTATAATTATTGTTGTTATTATTATTATTATTATTGTTATTGTTATTATTGTTATTATTGTTATTATTATTATCATTATTGAAAATTGTTTTAGTATTATTTTAAACAGTTCAAATAAATTTGCCATTAATGCCTACGGAAATCGAAGCAAATATAACTGAACTAAAAGGCGCATTTACTGCAAACAGACTTTAATGAAAGAGCTCTTGACGAAGAGCATGTACAAAAAATGGATCTTTTTTTTTTTGACATTAATATTACGTTAAGAGAAGAAATCTAAAAGCTTTTACTTAGGAACCCAATACCACTGTAAATTACTTTTAGTTCCGAGAGAAAATTGAAATTGCAGATTCGGAATATATTTGCAATGAATTTAACTTAAAGTGCTACAAAATGCAACCCATGGATGTGTGATAGTATCTTATGTGAATTGATATAAGAAAATCTTTGATAGAAAGTAATAGTCAAAAATAAATGGCATTTTGAGTATATATAATGACAAAAATTAATTTAAACTGATTTATATTTTACAGGGTAATTAACAGAGCTCCTGGATTGAAACTCGTAGTACAGACATTATTATCATCTCTTCGTCCCATCGGAAACATCGTGCTCATCTGTTGTACATTTTTCATCATTTTCGGAATTTTAGGAGTACAAGTAAGTCAACTCATTTTCAAAACTGTTGATACATTCAATATCGCTTATAACAAGACCTGTTTTAACGAAAAACCGGATATAACTCTCAAAGATATAGCGCTCAATAACCGGAACAAGTAAACTCCGATTATTGAAAGCGAAATCATTGAGATTCATAATATTTCCATCAACTTCCACCTCTACAGCTCTGGTGACTCTTGCTTTGGAAGATTTCTTATGTACACGACTTGAGCATTTTTTAAAATGAGTAGAGAAATATTTGAAAATGATGTACCCTTAAACACCAATGTTGACACATACAAATTTCTACTTTCGAATTCGAAGCTATTGTAGCAGTAGCTTAAGCTAAAACAAATGAAAAATACTAAAAACGATAATGACAACAACGCTAAAAGAGTTTTTACCTCAACCTCTCCCAACACACTCTATAGATTTTGAGTTTCAGAAAAACAATGTTTTCTTTCTTTTCATACCAGGGTCATAAATAACTACAGGTAGTTATCAAAATAATGGAAACACTTGAGATTCACAAGAAAAATCTACCGTTCATCCCAAAATAAGCGATCAATTGTTCTTTAACTTTAGTCATACAAAATATAGACTTCACCGGACATTTCCACGTTGAAATTAAATCGCCCATGCATTTCGGGGACGACAAGAAGGGGGTCGAAAGAAAAACCGCTTTTTGACCATAACTCTTTGAAAAAAGCTCGGAATAATCTATAAATTTCAGTAATTAATTAGCATACTATGTATAATTACTGTACAAATTTTTATGAACGTACCACTTATACTTCCAAAGATATGAAACATTTTTTAAAAAACGGCAATTTTATTTGAAGGGTTTCTATTTATAACACGCAGAGTTTTTGATTAAACCTTATCAAAACTTCAGGAAAGATGACAAAATACAAGAGAAAGAACATACTAAAACGGTAAATAAAAATATTAAAAATCCGATGAATATGAACGTTAAAAGGAAATAATTTCTCACGGCGCATGCGCGAACGACAGAAATTTATAACTACAAAAATATTGTAGCCTGGTTTATACTGCAGCTTATAAAAAAAGTTCCAGTTGAATATCATGAAAATGGAAAAATATATCAGCGATCTAGTGAGCTGTATTTCCTTCATTCGCAGACAATACATAAAGAGTGAGGGAAAGTCCTCAAAGAGCTATTTTTAAATTAAAGGTTATTGCGTTATCGTTCAAAACCAACGTTTCAGGGGGTGTCCGGATACTTTTGGCCGCCTACGTATAAGGTCTTTATGGCCAAATAGGCGAAATGTGACTTCTGTGCCGAATATAAATTTTCAAACTGTATACAATTTAACATTGAAAAAAATGCTCGATTGTTACCACAGTATTCGTGGACAATCCCTCCGCCATTTACGCATGGTCTGCGAATGAATGAATTACAGCTCACTAGATCGCTGATATCTTTATCAATTTGTACGATATTCAACTGGAACTTTTTTTATAAGATGCAGTACAAACCAGGCTACAATATTTTTGTAGTTGAGTGATTCCATACCAACTCACCGAATGGGGGTCGCACGACCGACTCGGATTTTCTTTTAATTTGGCACACATGTTGATCATATAGAGGCATGGAAAAGTCCAAATTGTTAGGTTCCTGCTCCACTTATTTTCTGAGATACATGCCCTCAAAGTTTGTCCGCCACGTCAAAATACTAAAAAAGTGATATTATTTAATCATTTTTTATAAAAAATCGTACTCATGCAAAATAAAAGTGTTAGATATCTATGGAAACTAGTTACTCCAGGCATTCAGAAAAAAAAATACTAGAATGTTCATAATGAAAATTGCTAAGGTACAGGGCTCTTTGAAGTTGTAATCACAAAAACTCGATTTTGCCGATTTTGCTAAAATTGAGGAATTTATTCCAAAAAAAGTAAGACATAACCAAAGGTTTACTCACTTTCTGGTACTGTACAGATGTTTACTATAAATGGTTACACAATGCATAACTTTGATTTCTCATTCCTTCTTGGAAATATATTAGCTTAAAGATAAGCCATAAGGCAAAAAATGCGTTTTTGGTCATCTTGGCAGCCATTTTTCTCATAAAGGGGGAGCAGTAGAAACTTTATTTATTTTTTTTTTTAAACAAGCCACTGATATGTTAGCTATTTACAGGAAAAGAGTTTACTTTTGGTTATTTCCTCTATTAAGAGATATCCTGCTGACAGTATATGCATGTTTTTCGCGACGACCATATGCTTTTGTTCCCCCTCTCATGGACTTAAAATTAATTAAACCAAAAAATAATGATATATTTATTAATAGCTGTATTATCTACCCAATATGTCATGAAAGTTAATTTAGTAAATCATTGAACAATAAATTAGACAATTAATGAAAACAAGAAATAGTATTTTTCTGATGCCTGAGCATTATGCATTCATAATTATAAAGCACTAAATACTTTCTTGAGAAATTAATTAACATAAAGGAGCTCTAAATATTTATATTATAAGCAATACCCAATCTTGTGATTGGGATACTCCTGTTTTTAATTGAAGAATTTCTTGAATATCACATGAATATCAGGAAAATAAATGAGGTCTTTTCGTTTGATGTAGGATATTTTATGATAAATTTCATTTGATGGACTACTAACTGTTTCTCTATTCGGGAGCAATAATGGCAGTTCTCGGAACAAGGTCTTCTTGATAATGCGTCAGCATTCCCGTGTGACAAGCCTTTTCGGTGCTTAATCTCGATGTCATATTCCTGGAGCCGCTGTATCCACCTAGCTACCTGGCCCTCTGGATTCTTGAAATTCAACAGCCAAGTTAAAGAGGCATGATCAGTCCGGAGCAGGAATTTACGGCCGTAGAGGTAATGATGGAAATGTTCTACAGCTTTAACTATGGCGAGAAATTCCTTTCTCGTGACACAATAATTTCGCTCCGACTTGGATAAGCATTTGCTCCAGTAGGCGATGACATGTTCGTTACCGTCTATTTCTTGAGATAAAAAACAGCTCCAACGCTCTCGTGGCTCGCATCAGTGTCAAGTATGAAGGATTTTCCAGGCTGAGGATAAGAGAGAATGGGCGTTGATGTTAAAGCCTCCTTCAGCTGTAGAAATGCATCCTCGCATTCTTTGGACCATTCAAATTTTTGTTTGCTCTCCGTCAGCTTATGCAAAGGTCGCGCAATGTTGGAAAAACCCTTCACAAACTTCCTGTAGTACGTGCAGAGCCCCAGGAAACTTCGCAGCTGATGGACATATTCAGGGCGGCTCCAACTCTTGACTGCTGATACCTTATCTGGATCTGTTCGTACACCTTCGGAAGAGATAATGTGACCAAGGTAGTTCACCTCACGGTGGAACAAATTACATTTGGACGGGCTTAACTTCAGGTTGGCTTCCTTTAGCTTTTGCAGCACCTTCCTAAGATTAACCAAATGTTCCTCAAAACTGCGTCCTATGATGATGATGTCGTCCAAGTAGACAAGACAGGATTCATAAGAGAGTCCTCGCAGCACTGATTCCATAAGACGCTCGAACGTGGCTGGTGCATTGCAGAGGCCGAAGGGCATCACTTTAAACTGCCACAAGCCTTGTCCGGTTGTAAACGCCGTCTTCTCTCGGTCGTCGGGGTGTATCTCCACCTGCCAGTAGCCGCTCTTTAAATCCAGGGTCGAAAACCACTTGTGTCCGGAAAGGGTGTCCAGAGTGTCATCGATCCGTGAAAGAGGGTAACTGTCCTTCTTGGTGATGTCATTCAGGCGTCGGTAGTCAACACAAAATCTGGTGGAGCCGTCTTTCTTTCAGACCAAGACGATAGGGGATGCCCAAGGACTGGATGAGGGTTCGATGACGTCATTCTCCTGCATCTCTTTTACGAGGATCTCAACCTCTTCCTTCTTGGCGAATGGTAGTCGTCTTGGATGCTGCTTGATAGGGGGATGATCTCCAGTGTCGATCCTATGCTGCGCTAAACTCCTGCGACCAACATCTTCGGGTGTAGATGAAAACACCTGCTTGAAGTCGTCCACCAATTTTTCCGCAGCGTATCTTTGATCCTTCGATAATGCTGCACTCCCAATTAATTTCGAAGTCAAGGATTCGGAAGACACAGTCTCGGAGGAATCAATTCTTCTGATGATGCAGTTTACGGGAGTACAACTTGCCAACACTTCTCCTTTCTTGATATTCCTCGGTCTTTCACTTACATTGGTGACTCTCACAGGAACTGCATTCCTTGAAAGGTCCACAAGCGTAGATGCCACTAGTACTCCTTTTGGGCTATTACTCTGGTTAGGATATTCAATTAGGCCGAATTTAAAGCTGTTGTTTTCCTTGATGGAGCCAGGTATTAGTATTTCTGATCTTGGGGGAATCAATAAATCTGTTTGGGCTATTATTTGATGAGCGGATTTTAAGTTATTTTCAGCATTGAAAATTGCTATGTCTTCCCTCATCGAGTGCAGCTCATTATTTTTAAAGTTGATAGAAAAATCAAATTTTCTCAAAAAGTGCAGTCCGAGAATGAAGGGATCTGTAATGTCAGCAACGAATGCCGTGTGATGGTAAGTGGCGCTTCCGAACATTATTTCTAAGTTCACTTTTCCTTCAATCTCGATTTTGTCACCTGTCACAGTTTGGAGAGTAACGCAGGGCGGCGTCCATAAGATCTTGAGTCCAAATTGATGAACCACATCAGTCCTAATGATGGTAACGTTGGCTCCTGTGTCCACAATCATTTCGCAGGGAAACCCATTCACATATGCGTAAATGAAGAGTCAGTTGCAGCCGCCACTTCTTGAGGAAATCTGGAAAACTTAGGGATGGGGCTCATTCCAATTTGGCGACCTCCGTCCCGCGAGATTGCCATTGCTTAGTTTTCCTGAGCTGGAGAGGAAGAGGTGCTCTTCCCTCCTGTTTCTTGGCGGGCTTCGCAGTTCCTTCGTACGTGGCCCTCTCCACCACATTTCCAGCACTTCAGTGGTTGTCTACTTTGGTCTTTGCGAGTCTTCTTCAGGGTCCCTGACATTTCTTTGATTTGTCGCTCAATTTCCGAGAGACGAGTTGAGATCGAATCGTGGGCACTCACTTCCACGCCCCTGATTGGATGGCGATCCTTGCGGGATGTTTGCTGTGCAGCCTCGAACTTCATTGCGTAAACCAGACCGGATTTAAGATCTTTGATGTCCGCCATCCGGAGAGCCGTCTGAACTTCTGGACTTCGCACTCCGTCGATGAAGTAGTTCAGGGCCAGACTATCGCGAATATCCGAAGGACAGTTCGAGAAGGCGAGATGGGAAAGCCTCTCAACGTCTGCTGCAAAAACTTGCAAAGTCTCTCCAGCCCTCTGGAGTCGGGATTTGAGCTGAAGTTGGCTGAATTCTTTTTGGCAGGATTCGCCAAAGCGAAGCTCCAAGGCCGATGATAAGGCTTCGAAGTCATGGTGCTTGTCCTCTGGGAAGGTTTGTAGTATATCAGCTGCATCCCCTCTCAGCGGGGCTGCAAGTTCACAGGCTTTCGTGGAAGAGTCCCAGGAGTTTGCTTCTGCAACAATGAGGAACTGCTTCTTGTAAATATTCCACGAGGTCTTCCCGTCAAACGTGGCCAGTTTGATGGATGGACGAGAAGTTCCAGCTGCAGCTACACAGTCACTTGAGTTGTTGCAGGATGCTGATAACTTTGATTCAAGTTCTTTAATTTTCTTTTCCACATGGTTTTCTACTGTGGTGATTCGATTCTCAACGCTGTCTGAGTTGTTGCAGGATCCTGATAACTTTGATTCAAGTTCTTTAATTTTCTTTTCCACATGGTTTTCTACTGTGGTGATTCGATCTTCTAGAGCCTCCACTTTATTTTCCATGTTAATAAATTTAGTTTCCACCAAACCTTTCATTGACGTTAGATCGCTCTTAATTTCTTCTTGACTTGAAGTTATGCTAGCGGTTAAATCACTCTTTAATTGTTTTTGATTAGTAGCCAGAGTCGCCATATCATTCTTTATTTGCTCTTGATTTGAAGTTATGCTTGCAGTTAAATCACTCTTTAATTGTTCTTGATTCGCAGCCATATCATTTTTTAATTGTTCTTGATTCGCAGTCATGTCACTTTTAACAGCGTTGATCGCGTCAAGGAGTTTTTTTACAGTTGTTCCTCCATTGCTCGAGTAATCACCATAAAATTCTGAATTCAAAAAGTCCTCAGGAAGAAAAGTCCAAGTTCACAGAAAATTCCAAGAAAGTCCTTGAAGATGCCCCACGTTGGGCGCCAAAATTGTAACGAGTCCGTTGCACCTTCAACTTTCTTCAAATGAGCATTCCAATCTTGAGGAAGTAAATATAAATTTATTTACAAGTATGTACACTATTTACAATAAGAGCAGGAAACAATTGCTAAACATCCAGCAATTAGGCAGCAAACAGTACACTGTACTCTCAACAGTAATTCAGCACCACGTATCTACAGTGAACAGTAATTAAGCAATTACAAAAGCAAAACAACCATCCGCCCAAGCGAATGAAAACGCGTCTCCAGAAATCAAAATCTGAAAAGAACTCACTGACTGTATTCAAGGCCAGCTATTTATACTCTGAAGGACATTTCTACTACGTTCTAGTAAAATAAAGTTCCAGCAAATAAAAAGAAAAACCACTCCGAGCGAAAAATGTCTTCATGCTTATCAAAGTTAGGGCAAGTGTAAAAACTACAAAGTGTTTCAGGGCCGGTATACAGATGATAAAAGTGATATCTTCAGATACTTTTGCAACATGACGTCAGATAAAACCAAAACTAATGAAAATGATGCAAGGCAGGAAAAACAACTATTTACAAGATTTGTAACAATAGAATGTATTCTTTATAGTATCTGTGAACTTATATTTTAGTGAGTAAACTTTTTCTTGTCAGTTCTTATCAGTGCTCAACGCATGTCAATTTTGTAAAGATCAGTATGGGACTAAATTAGTTGCATTCATTTTAATTCTTCAAGCATGGCTTTATATTAAATTATTTATTTAATTATTTTGTAAATATTTAACTGTTAATAAGGTAAAATGGAATTCGATGCTGAAATTAATAGCTCTTTATCACCATGCTCAGTTAGTAGCCCATCAAATGAAATTTGTCATAAAATATCCTACATCAAACGAAAAGACCTTATTTATTTTCCTGATATTCATGTGATATTCAAGAAATTCTTCAATTAAAAACAAGAGTATCCCAATCATAAGATTGGGTATTGCTTATAATATAAATATTTAGAGCTCCTTTGTGTTAATTAATTTCTCAAGAAAGTATTTAGTGCTTTATAATTATGAATGCATAATGCTCAGGCATCAGAGAAATACTATTTCTTCTTCTTCTTCTTCTTACTTATCTCAGGTTGTCTAGCTGGGCTGGACAACCCCCATAAAAACCAAAAATTTCTAAAACATCTAAAAAAAGTATAGGGTCCCTAAGGACTTCGTCTTTTGTAAAATTCAAACAAGTCAAAATATGTCCGGGGGAAGCCGATTGAATCAATTCAATCCTTGCCAGGGATGTACTATTTCTTGTTTTCATCAATTGTCTAATTTATTGTTCAATGATTTACTAAATTAAACTTCATGACATATTGGGTAGACAGCTAATAGATAAATATAGCTGCTAGATAAATATATCATTATTTTTTGGTTTAATTAATTTTAAGTCCATGAGAGGGGGAACAAAAGCATATGGTCGTCGCGAAAAACATGCATATACTGTCAGCAGGATATCTCTTAATGGGAGAAATAACCAAAAGTAAACTCTTTTCCTGTGAATAGCTAACATATCAGTGGCTTGTTTTTTACAAAAATTAAAGTTTCTACTGCTCATTCTTTATGAGAAAAATGGCTGCCAAGATGGCCAAAAACGCATTTTTTGCCTTATGGCTTATCTTTAAGCTAATATATTTCCAAGAAGGAGTGAGAAATCAAAGTTATGCATTGTGTAACCATTTATAGTAAACATCTGTACACTACCAGAAAGTGAGTAAACCTTTGGTTATGTCTTACTTTTTTTGGAATAAATTCCTCAATTTTAGCAAAATCGGGAAAATCAAATTTTTGTAATGGCAACTTCTAAGAATGATGTACCTTAACATTTTCCGTTATAAACATTGCCATATTTTTTTTCTGAATGCCAGGAGTAGCTAGTTTCCGTAGATATCAAACACTTTCATATTGCATGAGTAGAAATTTTAAGAAAAAATTATTAAAAAACATCAATTTTTTGGTATTTTGAAGGTTCGGACAAACTTCGAGAACCCGTATCTCGGGAAATAAGTGGAGCAGGTAACTTTCCTTTTGAGCTTTTTCATACCTCTATACCATCAATCTGTGTACCAAATTAAAAAAAAAAAAAAAATCCGAGTCGGTCGTGCGACCAACCTTTTTTTTTTTTTCGGTGATTTGGTATGGAATCGCTCAGTTATAAATTTCTGTCGTTCGCGCATGCGCCGTGAAAAATTATTTCCTTTTAACGTTCATATCTCATCGGATTTTTAATATTTTTATTTACCGTTTTAATATGTTCTTTCTCTTGTATTTTTTCATCTTTCCTGAAGTTTTGGTAATGTTTGATCAAAAACTCTGCGTGTTATGAGCAAAAATCCTTCAAATAAAATTGCCGTTTTTTAAAAAATGTTTCATATCTTCGGAAGTATAAGTGGTACGTTCATAAAAAATTTGTGCAGTAATTATACATAGTATGCTAATTATTTACTGAAATTTATAGCTTATTCCGAGCTTTTTTCAATGAATTATGGTCAAAAAGCGGTTTTTCTTTCGACACCCCTTCTCGTCGTCCCCCAAATGCATGGGGGATTTAATTTCAACGTGGAAATGTCCGGTGAAGTCTATATTTTGTATGACTAAAGTTAAAGAACAATTGATCGCTTATTTTGGGATGAACGGTAGATTTTTCTTATGAATCTCAAGTGTTTCCATTATTTTGATAACTACCTGTATATTTTTTATGCAATAAGCTCTCAGAAAAAAATAGTGATACGATGAGACACTGCAAAACAAATCAACTAACTTTGGTTCTGCATAGAAATAAGAGAAATAAAATGAGTGTTCATGAATCTTGAAGTGTGTATGAAAAACGGGTTCGTGAACAATTTTTAAGATTTTTCCCCGAACTCGTTTTTTACGAGTGAACAGTTATAGGCAGAAAAAATACCGCGATTCCTTCGTGTGCGTTATCAGATAGTTTCATAATAATACTGTTGGAATAATAAATTAAAGGAGTAGGAAAGGAACAGATTGAACTTTTGAGAATTAATTTTAACGGATATTGAAAATCAAGTACAAATTGTGTTATAGATTGAAAGTACTTATCTTTTGTCTAGTTTTAGATACACTGACGTTTTTTACAATAATTTTCTTTTTCAAAACACTCTTCTCAAGCAATTAAGTTTACTCTCGTGTTTCTTTAGGGTAAGAGCCTTTATGCGCCAACAGCAGTTAAATGCCAGCTATGAAATAACACTAATTTCACAAAAATAATTTAAAGATACTATTCAGTTATGTATTTGCTTATTTCAGAACGCGTTTCAGCATCCATACTTAACCCATTAATGCCTGACTTTTTTTTCCAAAGATATTTTGTATACTAGTTACAAACAGTGTTTAATGGACAGGAAAAATAATAAAAAAAATATTACTTAAAAAATATTTTTTTTATTAAGGAAAGAAAAATCGTCCCTTAAAAGTTACGATAGACCCCAGATGGGACATACTTTTTTACTAAATTTTTTTTCTGCCTATGATATAATATTTAAAAAGACATTTTATCAGAAGAAATAAAATCAGCAATTGACATAAACTGGGAAGCTGGGACTAACTTTAAAAACTTAGCTTTTTTTCTTGAGATTGTGAACGATGTCATTTTTGATAAAGATCATATTAAAACTGCTACATAACACACTTTACAATGGTAATTTGCTGCAATCTGTTAATAGCGATTGAAACAATACCGAGGTACTAATTGAACACTAATATGTGGTTGAAATGTTCATTTTGGGGAAATTCAGACCCTTTTTTGGACCGTCCCTAAAAAGGGACGCTAGGCATTAACGGGTTAAATACTTATTACAACGGCAGATCTTAAATTACATGTACTTTTTAACCGAAAACATCAGGAGGTCTTAGAACTGTTTTGTTTTTAATGTTCTTCCTTTTCAACTCCCACTCTGCAAAAAAGAAAGGAATGCCTTTGAGATTTTTGTCGTTATGTGACTTTATTATTAGGCGATAGTCCAAAAAAATCGCGAAAACCATGGCTGAGAGAGGAACGTGATTAAACTATGAAATGATGACGACGGAAATGGACGAAATGTAACGTCTCATGGTCGTATCGATTGGGGAAAACTACAAAAGTCACTGAATTCTCTTTGAAAAAGAAAAAACACACTAAAAGATGATTTTCTTCCAGCTTTTCAAAGGAAGTATGTATTACTGCGAAGGTCCCACGGCTTCCCGTGTTCGGAACAAATCTGAGTGTCTTCAAGATCCCAGGAATGTCTGGCAAAACAGGAAGTACAATTTTGACAACTTAGGACAAGTGAGTACTGTCATTTATTATTAAACCGTAGAAAGCAGAAGCGAGTTACTCAGTAAAAAGTTTTATAACAAATATTTAAAATTATTTTCCAATCTTAATGTAAGGTTGAATAACATTTTTCAAGAAGTCATTCAATTTTTAACAATTTTACTACAAGAAACTGTTTTCTTCGATTTTACTTTCGGAATAAATATTGCTTGAAAATTATATTTGTATATACAGTCGACGCTCGTTATAAGGACCACACGTTATAAAGACCATCCTAATATAACGACCGGTCAGAAAACCCCCAACTGTATCCCAATACGCTCTATGTTCTACCTCTTATAACGACCACTCGTTATAAAGACCGTTTTCTGTAGGACGAAGACGGTCGTTATATCGAGCGTCGACTGTACTAAATTTCGCAGCACTCAAGTTTCACTTTAAGTTTCAAAATTTATGCTACATATGTAAAAGAAAAAATTGCTTAAATCTTGACTTTAGGAATTAGTTTTCTGAGCTGTTTGAATTTTGAAATACGAGGGTTGCTCAATAATGGCTGATCATATTTTTTTTATTAGTAAATAGAAAATTAAATCACCGAAAAAAAAAAAAACTATGTATATGTAATGGTATAAGCTAAGAACAGTTCGTTCAAATTTAAGGGACATGATATCAGTAATGTAACTTTGGCATCCATTCAAATGCACGTAGTTTCGTTTTCGCATACGGAAAAATTGAAGTGATACGCGATAAACAAACAGAACCAGTGCATAGAAATTTTGTTTGCATTACAGAAAATCAGCAAAAAAAGTGTATTTTAATCAACTTTAAACTTGTGATGGGAGGTCTTTTCTATTGCACAGCTAGAAAATGGTTCTAAATTTTTAAAGGTGGGAGAAAATCAGTTTCTAAGGTTGACCAGGAGCTCTAGTAACTCTTGTAATGGAGGAAAACATTAGCAATGCTTCTGTAATAGCGGGAGAAGATCATCTAATCATGGTAAGAGATCTGTCGCAACGAATGAACAATTTATTTGGTCCTAATCAAACTTTGTTCAGAGATAACTGCAAATGACGAGTGATTGTGCGCGATGGATTTCAAGGGTGTTCATTCCCAATGAAAACAGAGTATGTGAGTAGATGTATGTGCGTTGTATTTCGTCACTTTTAATAGATTCAGCTCCTAGTGTTTTTTTTTTTTTTTTCGAAATTTAAAACAACACCACTGTTGGCAGTATTTCGCAACTCAAAAAAGAGGGTAAGCAAATTCACCCAACAGATCGGTCATGATCTCGTGAGACTGCAGTTTCGTCCTTGTTAGGAACTCATCTATCAGGAGTAATCAGCAGAATCGCTGGAGGTAAATAGTTGATCATAGTTCTATACCCCTTTGACTAGCTTATTTGCGGTAACTTGCTGCATATCAAAAGCAACGTTGGTAAAGGACATGTCCACAATGGATTACGAAATGTCTTTGAATAGTTGGAAAAATATTTGATCACCGCATTGCGAGCAGTGAAGGCAATTGTGAAAAGGACCATGAGCATTTGAATAATTAAAACACATAGTTAATTTTTATTAATTTACGACCACTCTTTATTGCACATTCCTCGTATATGATATAAGTTTATATAGATATAAGTTATTATAGATATTTAAATGATATAAGTTATTATAGACATAAATTATTACTTTCTTACTAAACGTTAAGATTTAAAAAGCAGCTAAAAAGAAATCATTCCATACGTTTAGTACTAACAGTTTTATATTTGAAACAAGCAATCACTTTCGCAATTGTATAGTAAAATGATGTTTTTTGGCTAACATTCCTTTTTAACTACCCTTTGTTTTTTTCTAAACTATTAGGCTCTGATGTCACTTTTTGTGCTTTCATCAAAGGACGGTTGGGTCAATATAATGTACACGGGACTTGATGCAGTTGGTGTTGATCAGCAGGTATACTTCACACTATCCTTCTTTTACTTTATTGTTTATATGCTATAAGTTTCAGAAACATCTTTGAATTTACTGGAGAACTTTATGAAAACTTTTTGTTTCTTCTAAGCGGATTGTATTCGATTGCAAGAAATAAAGACAAATTTGTTGATTAATTTTACTCCTTATGCGCAAGTGTTTGACTGTATTACATATTCACACAGAATCTTCTTTGACAATATTCATTTCAATTCGTTCGTTTTTGAAACATTTTTATAAGTGCGTGTTATTAAGGATTAGACTTTCGCAGTGTAAAAAGATTTGGTTAGAGACTAATGAATTATTATCATGTTCATAGAAAATATTTTTACGCTGTATTGCTAACGGCAAGGTATGAACACGATGTGCATATTTTCATAGTTTTTGTTTGAAGGCGCACGGTTAATTTTAGATTCCCATGCCTCTGTGTCTTTTTTAATTAAAGAACTTTCAATAGTAAACATGAACATTGAACATTGAACCTACATGACAAGTAACAACATACACAATGAGCTCTCATTTATACGTCGCCTCATTTATGCGCTTTTTTCACTTATACGACGATTTTAAATGGTCCCAGCACATTCCATAGCAAAATAATGATAGTATTATTCATTTATGCGTCGCTCTAAAGATAAATATTTCACTTATACGCCGAGTTTTCCCTAAAATGTAAAAAATTTAATTTATTTTCCTTAAAAAATAAGCATTTTTCTTCACTTTCCTCTTTTATCTTTCGCCTTTATTGCTCACGGAATGCATTTTTTCCGCATGAACTAGAGTTCGGAGAGGGACAATTATCTATTATGCATCGTTTTAAAGGGATCAGTTTGTAATTAAATATGCTACAATTCTTGTTTTTTCTTTTTCGTTGTAGTTACGTTACAGTAATTGCCTAACCGTGGTAATATGTCCCGTTCTATCGAAATATTCTTATTCATTCTCTTATTAGAAACTATGTTGCGTTTTAGTCCATTGAACAGGCTTGTTCACTTATACGTCTCTTTTCATTTACGCGCCTTTTTCTGTTGGTCCCTTGGACAGGCGTATAAGTGAGAGTTCACAGAATATCTATTTTATGAGCTATTACGAATTGCTTATTAGTGTCACTTGACCGCAGTTAATGTTCCTTCGATTTTTTTTTACTTGTGCCACACACACACACACACACATGCAGCATACAACACGCGTTTTAAAGAGGATTGTGTAAAGTCGAGAGTGTTGGGTATATATAAAGTCCATTCCGAGTGAAAGTTCCCGTTTTTAGAACAAGGAAACCAAACTGTAGAGTCCCATCAGAACTCGTGATTTCGGAAAAACATAATTTCAATTAGAACGTCCTTTTTCTTTTAAATGTATTTATATATATTCTATTATTTTAAATTTTATTTATTTATTTTTTTTTAGCCAATCGAAAATTACAACGAATGGAGACTCCTGTACTTTATTTCTTTCCTGTTGCTTGTGGCGTTCTTTGTTCTCAACATGTTTGTTGGTGTTGTTGTAGAAAATTTTCATCGTTGTAGAAAGGAACAAGAGTTAGAAGAAAAAGCTCGACGAGCTGCTAAACGTGCCAAGAAAATGGATAAAAAGCGTAGAAGTAAGAATGTATAATATTTACTTATTTAAACCTTAAATAAATATAATTCTGCCTACGTGAAATTTGTCGTCGTTTTGCATATTTCTTTTATAACTTATTTTGTAATACTTTAAATCGATGAGAAGGTAATTGAAGGGTCAAGATTTTAAACTTAACCATTTTCAATTTTTCCCAACAAACTATGAGGGGCGCTGAGGTCCCTGTCTAATGGCGGCAAAGAAAGGTAAAACAAACATATTACGTAACGTATAAATTGCTTCTCAGCTCAATGAATAGTATTTTTTTTTACGTATGCATGATTTTTTGTTATTTATTCTTTTGCAGTGGCGTATTTACGTATGGGCTTAATGGGCTAGAGCCCAGGGCGGCACGATTGAGGGGGCGGCACTTTTTCCATGCAAAGTGAAGACCTTTTCTTTTTTTCTTTTAGACAGCAGGGCGGATCGGCAGTGAAAATGACCTTTTTTTTGTCACCAGGGGGCAGCGGCGACATTTTTTTCCCTTATATTGGCAGGGCGCAGCGGTGAACATGGACAAAGTTAATGAAGGTCGTGGGGTCCGAAGTCAAAGTCAAAGTACAAAGGGCTCTTTCTCAGACCCCTTCTATTTTCAGCAGTGAGCGACCTCGGGTGGTTTCAGGGGTGGGGGGTGTAAATAGAAACAGATGGAAAACCAGTTTTTTGCTGCATCGTGTGAACCGCTGAAACCGCACTGTCACTTGGATTCTGATGAGAAACTTCCAGGTAACACGAGAGTTATTTATAAGATCATCTCTTTGAATCACTTTCCTGTTAGAAGGATAGATTTTTACTGGCGTCAACGTTCCTTGTCCTAATCAACACTCAATAGCTGAGATAAACATGTAGTAGTGCGAGAATGAATAAACTATATGATATTTTTTAACAAAAAGCAAACTTCATGTATTTTTTAGAAGTAACGTTAAAAAAATTGTGAACTCGTGTCTGGGTGTCCTGTGTACAGGAGATCCCATAGCACATAGCATTACCAATAGGCGTAGCGAGAAGTATTTCGTTTGTGGAATTGAAAATTTTTTTGAAATAAAGAGTCGGAAAACGCGATATGTACTTACATGTACCTTTTTAGCTTGTGGGGGGAGGGGGGTATGAACGTCCTGGCTACGCCACTGGTAGTTGCAACATTGAAAACTGAGTAAACAAAGTACTTCTAACAAGGGAGGGAGGGGGGGGGGGCGGTTGCACCTTAGAGCGTTTTTTTCTGTTTCTAATTACTTTTTTTATAATTAATTTTTGAGCAAAAACTTCGCAAAGACTGCCTTACTGGGGGATGATAAAATTCCTGAACCTCTTAACATTTAAAATCATCCTGAAAAAAAAAAAAAAATAAAACAAATATTTTTTTTCTTGCTCAAGACGGAGTTTGTTCTAATTTTCTCTGTTGTATTGGGGCAGGAGTTATAAGGGTTCTTAATTAAGACCAAAAATCAAAAGTTAAATTCAATTTAAGGACTTATCTAAATAGCAAAATTTCACGGGAGACTTGCAGACCACGAACTTGAAAACGACATTTTAAACGTACAAAACGTCTTTTTTGCCGTGCCTAGTAGACCCTACAGTTATAGGCGCTAACCTATAGCTGTAAAATTGGGTAAAGGTGGATTTGAACCGCTGGGGAAAAAGTGCTCTTCCAGACATTTATTTATTTTATTAAGTGGATTTTATTTTTTTATTTTTTAATTAATGAATTAATTTTTTTAAACTGAAAAAAGGATGTAAAGCAAGGCTTCCAAAATTACTCCCTACTCTCCTTTTTTTTTTTCTTTTGTGAGTGTTTTCCTGTGTGTTATCTAGCAAAATTTAATTGCATTTAAAGGTTACATGTACTCTGGCTCGCGAAATTCAGTTTAATATGAGTTTTTTTTTTTTTTTAATCTTAAATTTCCAACAGTGCGAAAAAGTTGCCTCATGTTATTATAAGTATATGTGCAAAATTTTACTGATCTGAGTTAATATTTTCAGTTGCCTTTGGTACTACAGTCGAACTCGCTTATAACGAGCACGAAGGGACCGTAACATGTTGCTCGTTAAATCCGAGTGCTCGTAATAAACGGGTCCTTACGGTTTATTTAATACAGTGCTTGCTAACGGCGATAATATTATTATTTCGTTCGTTTACTTTATTTCAATTGCAAGTTGTTGATAAGGTCTAGTAACATTTTTTTTTCATTTAAATCTTTAAATAAGTTTTTAAAATTTTTAAAACTATTTTTGAAACAAATATGTAAAGATTATTCATTTTAACAACTCTGTTAGATTTTGAAAGAAAGTTCTTAATGTAATTAAGTACTAAAAATGTTGATTTATAATAATATTAGAGCAGATTTGTAGTAGTAAAAGTTGAGATTCGCAAAACACGAATTTTTACCAATTGGCCGGTTGTTAACAACCAACCAATTTCATGTTTAACTAGCTGTGTGGCCGGGCTTTGCACGGTTTACCTTGAACATACATTTTATGTTAAGTAAATAAAAAAGGTTTTTTTTTTTACAACTCTGAAATTCAACACCTCAAAAGGGGCGGCCAGTTTCAAAAGCCCAGGGCGGCCTCACGTCCAAATACGCCTCTGTTCTTTTGAAATGCATTTTTTAAGTCTTGTGTATATTCTGGCACATATAAAAAAGTATGAGAAATCAAGAAGTATTACGAAATATTAGAAATTGATGAAAATCACATAGTATCTCAGTCTTTTTTGTGAGTTTTCTCCCCTTCTTCCTTTAATTCAATATAAATATGCTACGAAAAATAATTTTAAATGCATCTATAAAAAGTAATTCCTCGGAAAACTGTTGTATAAATTCTATTTCAATAATGCACACTGTTGGTATTCTGTAAAATGCTAAATACTGGTATTTTGCAAAATGAGAAAAGGTTCTGTAAGAAATCTGTTAGTGAAAGCGATAAGCAATAATTTAGAATTCCATTTGAAATTACGTTGAATTCATGGTTAATGATATATTTATTTTTCAAGTTAAAATTTATGAAAAATGTTCTCTTAATCAACAATTAGAATTTTCTTGGTTGCATTAAATTTTAAAATGCAAACATTTTAACGAGAAGTTCGAAGAAACATTTTATCGTTAATAAGAGTCTGACGCTAATGCAAATAACGTATTGTACTTTTTTTTTTTTTTTTTTTTAATATTGATACTTGTGATAATATTGATATAGTAATCCGTAATTAACTTGGCTCAGAATACATTCATTCCAGGCCCGTCATTTCAAGTTTTTTAGGGGGAGAGGGGTCAAAATGTGTAAACACAATGCAATTTGATTGGAAAACAACAAAAAAACGGTCCCACTAAAATGAAAATACATTGCTTGAACGTTTGCGCTTGCAGTGTACCCTATTCACATGACGTCACTGCGGGTGTTGACCTCCTGCTGAGAGTAGTTTACCAAACAAAAATCCGGTTTTTGGTGTCTATAAACGCCAAAAAAACCGGATCTTTTCAGCGTTAAAACATTAATTTCTAATCAAAAGATAAGTGTTTCGAAAGTTTTTACTTAGGAATGCTAAAACAGAATCATGAATAATCTTTTCTTTTTCCATCCCTTTTCTCGGAATTTGCAAGTAATCCTAAGCCGATTGACCCTACACATATTCATTATGTAGATGAATAACAGTAACTATTATATAAAATCAATTTCTTTAGTAACACTGAATAGGGCAGTAGCAGCGGACGTCATCCCGGTAGACAAACAAACAGCACGTGCTGATAACCGCTAAACATACTCGAAACGTCGTCTGCTTTTCTTACCGATGATTCTCTCTGTAATCTTTTTTCTTGTGGATTTGACTGTTACTTTGGCCCGTTCTTTTTTCAGTTTTGGCTTATTTTGTTTGTATTTCATACTGATGTTTCATTTTGAACACATCAATCATTTAAAAAAAGTATTATGTACTAAACTCTTTTTAACCACTGAGTAGAATAACAACAAACTGTCCGCTAATATGCTTGTTTTGATGTTATTTGCTTGTTCTTAATGCATTAAATATTCATAAACTGTGGAGCTATTGATCTTTTTTTTTTCTTTTTTTGTATTTGTACGGTAAGTTAGACGTGCATCAGTTTAAAATTTCATT
Source organism: Uloborus plumipes (assembly GCA_038373865.1). Lineage (NCBI taxonomy): Eukaryota > Metazoa > Arthropoda > Arachnida > Araneae > Uloboridae > Uloborus > Uloborus plumipes. Next base: position 52,702 of record JAXGGA010004616.1, read on the forward strand.
TTTACTTAATAAATACGGATCCAAATTGTTAATGATCTTGATTTTATCAATATATCTTCTTTTTGCTTCGTTATGAAGGCTTTCACAAGACTCAGAATACATTTTACACTTTAAAAAAGGCTAAAAAAAACAACTGCGCACTCGCGATACCATGCTACACATACGGTAAACGTGGAGTTGCTTGTCCACCAGGAACAGTTGCTAGGCTCCGTTGCTATGCAAAAAGCACCCGCACACAAAAAGTTTAAAGGAACGTTGCCATACGTTAGTCATTGACATCAACCGGTAGTTCTTAGCGAACACAACCAGAAAGCAACGTAGCTCCACCCATTTCAATGACGTAAGAGTAGACCGTTGCAAAATTAGTCGATCGTAATTGTTTATGTTTGAAGTTTGCATACCGGTTTCGTGTTGCTCATTTTTCGTTATTTCGTGGATCAAATATTGAGTATCTTGTTTTTGTTTTAAGATGCCTCCAAAGCGACCATCTGGTAAAAGACCTAAAAAAAGGAAATTTGTGGGAAATAAATATGTAAAAGTGGTAAAGGTTGACGGAAGAAAAACTTTAGTTAGAAAAGAGTCCCCTGTAGCCATCTCAGCAGATGATATTTGCGAGACCTTTGATGGGTGTAGAATTGTTGACATTTCTTTTCTTTCTTCCAAAATTAGTGAATTAGCTTGCTGTGCAAAATGTCATGGCAAAATAAATTTACAAGAGAAACCAACTAGAGATTCATGTTCAAATTTCGAAATGAGTTGTTTGGGTTGCGAAACAGTAAATAATGTTGCTTTTTGTTGTACGATCGGAGAGAAAAGTAATATAGCTGACCTGGCTAGCACGAGTAGTAACTGCTGAGAAGGCAAGAACACTTGGAAATTGAGGGACTTTTGATTAAATTAAGGTGAGTCATACTTGATAAGAGTTTCGGTTTGAAAGCATGAATTGAAAGGGAAAAAAAACGCCTTCACTTGTTTTTGAAATTAGTTGTATTCTTTCAATAAGTCTAGATTTTTCACCAGATGGCTTGAATTATAGTACATAGACAGGTAGCTAAAATTTACCCCCTTTTTGAATCTGTTGTACTTATTCATGACATGTGACAATTCAGCTACTTTGATAAGTTAGTATTTTAAGCTGAAATCTTAATTTTGATTTATCATTTCGAACATTTACTGTAATTTCACGTTGGGCAGTTTTTCTTTTTTCCTTGTAAAATAGTATAATAAAAATTATGAAGATGTGGTTCCCCAAGGTAGATAGTTCCTGGTCAAAAAGTTAGTATCAACATTTAATTACAGTCGAATCTCTCTATAGTGAACCCGGGGTATAGCGAACCCCCGGTTATAGCGAACCTTTTCATTGGTCCGATCTAAAGCTCTGTGTCAGTAATATAACTTTGTTCGCTTATAACGATCCATAAAGCCTGAAAAATCGGCTATAACAATCCTAAAAAACTGGCGAAACCCAATCCTCACTTTTCAAGAAATTTTTTCTCTCAAAATCTATTGTCACCAGTATTTCTGCTAATGAAAAAACATAAACGGTTGTAAGAAATTGCAAAAAGCAGAAAGAGAAGCTGTGGACAGTTTTTTGTGACTGAAAACATTGACAAAATGAAGACATGTGCAATTATGATGTTCATTATTATAGCATATTACCGAATTCCAACTATTTTTTGGAAATTCGGATATAGCGAACCCTCGGTTATAACGATCACTCAAGTCGGTCCGTTGAGGGTTCGTTATAGCCGGGTTTGACTGTATTACAAAATCTATTATCTAAGCAACAGTTACTATTTTTAGTAAGGAGCGTGCACTGTTTTCCATCTAATACACAATATTTGCTTATCAACTATGCACAAATAATTTGAATAATTGCAGTTAATTAATGACCAGGAATTACTGCTGGGACGGGATAATTCCTGGCCACGTATGTGGCAATTATTGGTTACTCACATGTTAGATGCAAATACATATATTTATGTACTTTATTAATACAATTTATTAAACTAATCAGGTTATTAATTTGATCTACAGCTAATTACACAGTACTTTAGTTATTTCAGAGTGGCAGGAAACTTTATTTGACATGAGAAATTTTTCATTCAATACAACTTTAGCCAAAATAATTTGATAAGAGTACAGTTGCAATTGAGAACCCTACCCCCCCCCCTTAATAAGAGAATGACGTTCACAAATGATAATTCCCAATGACTCGTGTATGGTATCATTTCCGAGGACAACACAATAAGTATTCATTGAACAGCAGTATATGGCATAGGAAGAACATTTTATAGTTAAAAAATTATATTAGGAAGCTCAAGAATCTTTGCTATGTCATACTTTTCACTATATAAAGTTTTGCTAGAACAAGATTTGACTGCATTGTGTATTTATTAATTTAATACTATTGATTTCATCCCAAATACGTGACAGAAAGTTCCCTTCGCTCCTTTCTTGCAAAAGAAAAAAGTATAGTTAGTTGTTGTCATAAAATGAGTGGTGGCATTTAAAACTTTCCTTAATCCGTCTCTTGTGAAAAAATTTAATTTAAGCTCTTTATATAAAGTTTTTGACTTTTTCTTTTAAAATATGACAACCATTCACTTTAAAACTGGATATAAAGTATAAGAAAATAATATTGAATGATTGCTAGTACAAAACCCTATTTCTGATATTCAGAAGCTGGAATAAAACTGTTCTTATCCAAATTTGTTGAAAAGATAAGGTGAGTTTTGAAATATCACTACTCAAACTATAGGTGTATACTGTTTTAGCTCTTTTTTCATATAACTCTTTACATATTCTTTTCATATCCTGCTCTCACATATTTGTAACATTTAGGACATAGAATATCAATTTATGTATCCTTCTTTTATTGCAGAAATGCGTCGCCCTCCATATTACATAAATTATTCAAGGCCTCGCCTGTTTACTCATAACATTATCACAAGTAAATATTTTGATCTTGCAATTGCTGCTGTAATTGGTCTAAATGTTGTAACTATGGCAATGGAATTTTATATGATGCCAAAAGTAAGTCAGATTAATATTATTCTGTAATGTTTAAATTCTGTAATGTTGTGTAATTCTGTGTCAAAATGTCAGTTTTGGCTCTTTAGATTGATGCTAAGGCTAGAGTTCAATAAACTGGCTTTTCAGTTGAATACAAAGATGTTAAGACGCCTGCCGAGGGCAGCTAGTCTATACTAAAGTTGATTTCGCTTATATTATCCATTTTATCCAAGTATATGAGCATCAATAGCATAATGCCACATTGATATGTAATGAGGCTTAAAATCAAAAAGATAAATTATCAGAATAAGTCTCATCTTCAGAAAAATTGAAAATAAACAAGAGGCGTTATTTAAAAAAAAAAAAAAAAAAAAAAACTTTCTTTTTGGAATATCTTCGTTTTTTGCAAAAAAGTTGGTCTGAAAATAGTTACTTGTCATTAGACATATGTAGGCCAAACTACATGTACTGTTATATAAAATATCTATTTGACCATGCATCTTGTTCTTTTGTGCTTCATATGTTTGAAAAGAATATTCATTCTGTTTTTAGTGCTCTGTTTTCAGACTAAAAACTAATTTGAAGTCGATGAATGGTATTTTTCAATTTCACCAGCAAAGATATGAAAAGCTATGATTCATTTCCTTTTCATCCATTGATTAAAACAATCGGGATTTATACAAGTGACTCTACTAAATTAAAAGTCTAGGTCAATGGTCATTTTGGTTGCTAACAGGAAATTTGAGCTTTCAAATCCTGATGAAAGTTAGTTCTTCCAACTCATCTGCTTGAGATGTGTAAAGGAAATTCTTATTAATAGCATCTGGGGTTCATACTGTTTTCTGAAGTTTATTCATTCTTGAAATTGGTTTTTTAGCTTAGAAATAGTTGACTTTAGTTAGTATGCTTCTAAATTCAGGAAATGTCTTGTATTTAAGAAGGAAATAAAAGAAAAAAATTAAAAAAAAACTTTTTAGCTGTTACAAGAAACGTGAAATTTTTTGACACTGGAAAGTTCTTTTTCTTTCTTTCTTTTTTTTTTCAAGCATTTTAATCAACAAGTAAAGCACAAACTCCCCTCCCAAATTCTTTTTTGAATATCTAATGTTAAATTGCTTAGTAATTCATTTCTTTTGTTTTTGTGCTAGCTATTTTTACATTATGTTGTCAAAATTGAATTTATTATATTTAAAACCTAGTAATGATGGATATATTTTAAATAAATGTGCTAAAAATTATGACTTGATTTGTAAAGAAAAACTTGATATCTAATTTATGTGAATATTATCTATTTCTAAAATATTCAATAACCATCTTCATTCAGTATTTCAATTTGTTAAGCAAGAACTTTTACTGTTTTAACTGTTATTTCTTGTTTTATACAGAAATTGGAATATGCTTTAAAAGTGTTCAATTATTTCTTCACTGCTGTTTTTATTGTTGAAGCTTTGATGAAAATCATAGCTCTTGGGCTTTTAAAATATTTGAAAAATAGGTAAGATTTTTTTTTTATTATCATTTAACTTAGATAAGTTAGTTTCAAATCCACTCTTTTGGAATTGTCTAGCATTGTGGTGGAGATTTTTTTCTTCATTGTTAACTTTAAAATACAGGCGACTCTCGTTATCTCGAATTACTAGGGACCAAGAAAATGTTCGACATAACAAAAGTTCAAGATATTGAACATTTAAAATTATTCACTTTATTAGAAATCTGTAGTGCTTATTAGGAGAACACTCCGACAAATACACAGAATATAACGAAAATTTCTGATTTTTCCACAGAAGAAAAAAATAGGACTCTAAGTACAAAACAAAAAAGCATTAAATATATCCGATAAAAATTGCACTTTCTGTGCACATTTTTCTAACAGTTGATCATTCAACAGCTCTGCTATTAGCAGAACTTCTTCAAGAAAGAAGAGTTCAACTGTTCCCCCAGGGAATAGATAGGACACTGCATGATGTCAATTTCCATTTACTAAACAAGGGAAGGATAATTCTGGAGGGTCCTGAGATAAGTCATTTAAATTCTTTGTATTGATAATCTGTCTTTAAACTTTATTTTTAGCTTGCCTTCTTGAACTTATCTTTTTATAACTGCTAAGAAAATGTCAAATAATAAGCACATTTCAGTATTTTCTCTTGTTTTGCACTTGACCGGTTGCTTGTTAACTAAATTAAGCCCTCAAGAAAGGAAGAATTGCTCCCTCACTAAAGAGCAAATGTTAAAAATGGAAGTAAGAATTCTCTTAGAGAATTGAAGGTCAAGTGATTGGTTGGTTTCACTTTTAAAAAATCGAATAAGCAAAAATCTGAACAATAAATGCTAAAAAAAGAGTGCCCGAATCGTCAAGATAAGCAGAGCAACTTTGAGTTAACAGAAAAAAATTCCATATTATAACATTTCAGGACCATCCAAAAACTTCGACATAAGTGAAAATTCGAGTTAAACAAAGTGGTGATATCGAGAGTAGACTGTACTTCATTTATTCATTACTTGTTGTTTTGGTAATGAAAAGAAAGGGCTAGGCGGGGAGGGGGGGGATACTCGGATAAATATTTTTATTGCTACCTAAAGAGCATTTTTATGACTATTACAGATTTTTTTTTTCTATAGTTTACTTGTGTAGATGTTAATTTTTTAAATTATCAAAGAAACAACCTCTTTTTAGCTGTTGGGGTGAAAGCTAATTAGTTTAAGTTCATATTAGGGTGCAAAAACATCAAAACATCTGTTGATTGATTCCATGCCTTATTCACACATTATGTTTAGGTTCATCGTAATTTTTTTTCTGGACTGAATCAAAAACCATGAATATAGTCATAGTGAACTTAATACAAAATATTGCAGTTAGTGATTTTTAAAACGTAAGTTTGCTTCAAAATAGACCCTCTTGCTTACTTCTTTTTCCTTAATGTCTTTTAATAAAAATAACAAACCAAAGATCACTTTCGCGTTATTTTCCTTTCTTACAATTATTTTGATATAAACTTAATGCAGGTCTGTCATTTAGGGGGATCAGGGAGGGGGGATTGCTGGCTTTGTGAAATCAATGTTTTTTCCTCTAAGTATGTGTGGTTTTTAATGTGTCTTTTCTAAGTATGTGTCTTTTTTAAAAAATGGAATTGATCAGTATTATTTACTTCTCTGTTTTCTCATATTTCACTCCTCCAAAATAATACCACACCTCTAAAATAATTTAAGAGGTGCCTTGCAAAACTTCCATGCACATTATCTCTGTTTGTATGATTTTTAATGCTGTACATGCTAATGTGTGTTGAGTGTATTCCTGTAGTCCCTTCAAAAATGTTTATAAAACTGGCTTGATTCTGGCATTTGAATTTTTCCGGTATTAAGTCTTAGTTCTGATAGAAAGTTATCTTCCATTTATAAATATTTAGGATAGTAATGTGCTCCCCCCCCCTCCTTCCCCCAATGAAGTTTGGGGCTCTCCTACAGAAGTTTCAAGAAAAACAAAAAAATAATTCAAGAAATGGGCTTTCAATGAATTTTCAACTTGTTCTTGCCCATATGGCATTGCTCATGTAATTGTGAAGTTTCAATGTTTCAAACTAGATGCATTTTCATTTTGTGTCTTTTCTAAAAATAAATTTCCAAAGAAATTTTTTCATAACGACCAAGTTCAGTTTGCAGGTGGCACACATCATAACAAATCATCAAAATCAAACATGTGTCATAAACAAACATTTGTTACAAATTATAACAAAAAGGCTTGATTGTATTCATTGAAGAATTTGATTTCTTTATAATTGTCTTTATTTTTTGAAGTAGTTATGAATATTGTGTTTATCTCTTACAGATGGAATCAGCTAGATATTGTGATAGTTGGCTTGTCAATTGCTGGAATTGTGTTGGAGAAGATGGAATCTGATTTGATCCCTATCAATCCTACTATAATAAGAGTTTTTAGAGTTCTTCGCATAGCAAGAGGTTGGTTAATATTTATTTCAGTAGTTTTGCCCTTTGTTAGCCTACTTTCCCGTTAAAAATAAAAGAAACGAAAAAAGCATTAAAATTGGCTTAATGCATCAAAAAAATGTCGCCAAGTCCAAAAAATGTCGCCAAGTCCAAAAAATATCGCCAAGTAAAAAAAATATCGCCAAGTAAAAAATGTCAAAAAGAAACAAAACAATGAAATAAATATCGAAAAATTAAAAATTTGAAAGTAGGGTATTGAGATGGGGAATTTGTGTGTCGGTCGGTCTGTCGGTCGGTCTGTCTGTCCCCCGCTAATAACTTTTGAATGAATATTCCGATTTGGACAAACTTTTTTTTGTTGGAAAGATCTCGGCGAGTACAGCTCATTCCCATATTTGATTTTTCGATTTGAACAATTTTTGGTTCAACTTTGAGCCGTTCAAACAACCTGTCCTGACATGCTAACTTTTTAGTTAACAGTCCGATTTGAACAAACTTTTTTTTGTTCGAAAGATCTTTTCACGGATACTTCATTCCTGTATCTACATTTTCGATTTGAACAATTTTTCGTTCAACATTGAACCGTTCAAGCAACCTTTCCCCCCTAATAACTTTTGAATGAACATTCCGATTTGAACAAACTTTTTTTTGTTGGATAGATCTCGGCGATTACAACTCATTCCCATATTTGATTTTTCGATTTGAACAATTTTGGTTCAACATTGAACCGTTCAAGCAACCTTTCCCCCCCTAATAACTTTTGAATGAACATTCCGATTTGAACAAACTTTTTTTTGTTGGAAAGATTTCGGCGAGTACAACTCATTCCCATATTTGATTTTTCGATTTGAACAATTTTTGGTTCAACTTTGAACCATTCAAACAACCTGTCCCGCGATGCTAACTTTTGAGTGAACAGTTCGATTTCAACAAACTTTTTTTTGTTCGAAAGATCTTATCAAGGATACTTCATTCCCATATTTACATTTCCAATTTGAACAATTTTTCGTTCAACATTGAACCGCTCAAGCAAGCTGTCACCCCTAATAATTTTTGAGTGAACAGTCCGATTTAAATAAACTTTTTTTTTGTTCGAAGGATCTCAGCAAGGATACTTCATTACAGTATTTAAATTTTCAATTTGAACATTTTTTCGTTCAACATTGAACCGTTCAAGCAACCGTTCCCCACCTAATAACTTCTGAGTGAACCATCCGAATGGAATAAACTTTTTTTTGTTTGAAAGATCTCGGAGAGGTTCATTCCCTTATTTCGCTTTTTGGTTTGAACCATTTTTCGTTCAATATTGAACCGTTCAGAAAAAAATTTAACATTAGCGCCTACGGGAATTTAAGTTGAATGTTGATCCTGGAACTTAAAGTCGGATTTCCTTCAAACTAACTTTGAAAAAAAATGGTTTTGATAAATAATGTTTGTAAAGTACTTTTCTGAATAATCTTCTGTGAGGACTCTGATTCCGACTCCGACTCCACAAACATGGCGGAAATGCAGGCTCAGAAATAAATGACTGACTGTGCAGACGATTTTTTGTTTATTTATTCATTTGTGTTATTTTCTTTATTACTATTATTTTTTTTGGCAGACGATTTTTTTTTTGTAACAAAAGTGTTTCATTCACGAGGGCATTTTATTCTTTATTTATATTCAACAACTGGCAACGGTTTAAAAGTGAAAATCGAGACATTTTATCGACGGACGAGTTTTTTTTCCTTTCTTTGATAAAATGTGTTTTGATGTACTTTGTACTTTTAATTTTTTTTTTTTTTTGAAAACGATTGAGGAATTTTTCTACGGAAGAACTGTAACAGTTACATTCTTTAAAAGGTGCGACAAAACTTTATTTACTCGTTTATTTACTTTTTATGTCTCTATTTCATCTGATGAGAGGGGTATATTTTGCTTTTAGAAATCAGCTTTAAGTGCTAAAAAGGTATGTTTGACATAATGTTTAGTCTCAGATGATCAAGAGAATAACGATCAGATGCTAGAATGCCGATGTCGATGTACGGGAAAGTAGGCTCGTTCTGTTCTTGACAGAACTTCTTGTTTTTCAGTATGATTTTGCACATACATATTGCAGTGGAATGCAAATAAACTATACCAGAGAAAAAAAAAGATTTTTTTTCAACCATTTTTATTTTTTCTTTTGCCTAACATACAAAAGCGCATTTCATCCTTGATTTCTTGCATTTTAAACAAGATTTTTATCTCAATCTAATGCTACATCTGGAGTTAAAACCATTTTGTCTCCCCTCCCCTTACAGTTAGAGAACTATTATAGAGCTTTAAGCATAATACTCATTTCTTGCATAATACATATTTCTTGTTATTATTTCTTCTTTTCGCAGCTAGTGCTTTCTTGAACATTTAATAGTGTATGAACATTATCAGAATTCATTCCTTTTTGGCTGTGTGGATCACTTTTGTCTTAATGCTGTTTATTTGTTTGGAACAAGTCAAATTTCTATCTCAAGAGACATAATTCTCATGCTGTGGAAATCCATTTCTAGTGCACCTCTGCTTTGAATGGGTGTTGCATTATTTATTGAAGTCGAATGATTTTTAAAATATCATGTTCTGCAAACTTTTCAACTAACTCCTACAACTGCAAGGAAATTAACTCCTAATGTTACAAAAATTCACAACAATGAATTTAAGTCACCCGCTCATGCAAGGAAAAACAATGATCCACCTTTCAGTTGATTCTAGCTTTTTTGAAACTTTTAAAACTGCGGCTCTTCTTCCTGCAGTAAAAATTATATAAACCTTATTTTAGTGAACGAAAATATTATTTAGAAAGGAAATCTGTTGGCTAAGAAAATGAAGCCGTGCTTCAGTATTGTTGCTAAAAAATTGGAGCAGATGAGAGGACTGAAAGAATTTGCATTCATGAGAGAGGGCATGTTTAAAATCTTCGTTAGTTTAAAAGATGATCTATTGATACAATGTGGGAAGAAAACCCCTTTAGAGCTTCCACCCCTGTTTTTTCTTGTATCTAATTGTAAACTTTTGGCAAATGTATCGTTTTAAAAATTAGAGAATTTTTACGAGAGTTATCTTAGATTTTCTACCATTTGTTGTTACTCATGAAACTTTTCTGAATTTTTTCCTGGGTTATTATTTGATGAATCCCATGATTTGGTTGAAAATGTCTGCATAATTTGCTTTGGTAGTTAACCCATTAACGTTCTGATTTTTTTTATCACATATTATACCTAGCAAAATATCAAGTAACATCAATATATTGCGTGTAACATCAAATATGTTATGCACTGGTGAAAATAATTGTTTCTTAGCTTTCCAAAGGTATGCAGTATGGTACACCATCTATTGACAGAAAAGAAGCTGCACTAGGAAAAAGCTGCTGCTGCTTAACCCCTCTCACAGCTAGCAATGTAATAACACTTGAAGCTGAGGCTAGGTTAGCTGTTCGAGTCTATGGGTGAACAAATATCCCTAAGCTAATTTTCCATTATTAAATGTACAATGTAATGCTTTTAATCATTAGTTCTCAATTTTTTTGGGGGGGGGGGGGCAGGTGAAGGCGATTTAGAAGACCTTCGAATGGGTGTGAATGTGCTCCATAAATATAGTAAAAATATAAAATGAACTATAGTTTACTAATTTTTTGAGGACAAATAAAATAATGCAATTTTGATCCAAAAATCCCTGCTAATGTGTATTTGAAACATAATGTGTATTGTATTCTAAATTTAAAAATAGGTATTGATTGCTTGCTTTTAAACTCACCATGTTTTGATTATTGTTGATAAATTGAAAATGTTATTCAAAATACTTTAATATTTATTACGGAGTGAAAAGATTAAGCCAATGTCTAATTACAAATTGTGTACCAACATTGGTTTTAATCATAACTTTGTTGGAAATGCCTAATGTGATTTAAATGTGACTTTTTGCTCATTTATTTTGTACTGCACAAAAATTTTGTTTAATGTACCATTTCTTTTTAGTTCTTAAATTATTAAAGATGGCTAAAGGAATTCGAGCTTTATTAGACACTGTTATGCAAGCACTACCACAAGTTGGGAATCTTGGGCTTTTGTTCTTCCTTCTCTTCTTCATTTTTGCTGCCCTTGGTGTTGAGCTTTTTGGTAGATTAGGTATGCATTGCATTTAACTGTATGAAACAATAACCTCTTTATTTTATGGTTAAAAAAGTCATTGCATCTTATATGAATGCGCTATTTTTCCTTCTATTTGTATTGGCTGATAAATGAATTTCTTTCACCACAGGTTGCTGATCCTAAATGATCACAATCTTTCAACTTGTAGGCATTATCAATTCTGTTAGTTTATCAAAAATCATGTTGCTACTTTTTGTATTATTTAGTCAATTTGATCATAAACATACCTTTTGTAAATTATTGTAATTGTAGTTTATTAATGATACCATGACTACTGACCTCTGTTCCCTATTTTTGCTTTTAAAACGTTGTTTTTTTGCTTTTATTCAGAATGAAAGGGGTACATTTTAAAGTGTCTACTTTTGGAGGGATTGACTTAGGTGCTCTCAAATTTTAGAAATCCTCACCTTATGCTTTTAATAATTATTAAAATTGAATCAGTGAGTGCAAAATCAATATCAGTCACGAAAATTCGAAAATTTGTTTTTTTGTGGAAACGAGCTGTGGGGACAAGATGCGTGTTGAGGTCAAAATTACGTCAGTAAGGTTACTAATTCGAAAAATACGGGACCTATTATTTGTACGTTGACCGTAGAAACAATGCTAGAAATAAGACGTTTTTTTCTCTCTCCTGAACATGAAAGTGGGAAATTTTTATCATTCCAGGAAAAAATGTAGTTGTGCTTTTTTCATCCTAAAGCACCTTTGACTTATGACTGTTCTGCATTTATGGCTATTCTGTTTCTACCTAAGTTTGTTGAACATGAAATTGTTCTGGTAAATACTAGGGAAAAGTAGTAAGGATGAATAAGTGCTAAGAAAAGTGCTAATTTAAGTCAAATGAATTTCCCAAGCACTTCCAAACAAAAACAAAAATGTTACTATTTTCATACTGTAAACTTCCTTGGACATACAATCCACAACAACATTTTTAGCTTTTGCTTTAATTCGTGACAGTAAAAATCTTTTTATTTATTCAAAGTCATGTCGTCAGCGCGTCACACATTGCAATGACTGTGTGACAGTGATAATTTCAAGACAAAACATTTTTTGTTATTAATAAAGTGTGCTGAGTGAAGCCCTAATATAGCCCTAATATAGTTTAAGTTTTGATCGAAAGTTTTCATTTCAGTTACATTGAATTACAGGAAAGTTTGTTCAATCTTGACTTTTCTGTTTCTACCAAATGAAGTATCATATCGGCAGCGGAAATTAAGGCACAAAATAAATTAATTTTTCAATCTATTTTAGCATAATGGAAAAGAAACCTATTACCATGGACATAATAAGGTGTTTTTATTTTCAAATGTTTAATTAGGGATGTTCAGCTACCATATTGCAAGAAATTTGTCATGTCGGCTGCGTCGAAGTAGAAGATATTTGTTATGAAGCTGATGCGTGCGTTACTGGTGTTTTTTTCACAATTCTTTCTTTGTGTTATGAGTTTGTTGAGTTGAGTTTTAAAGAACAAAGATAATTTCGAGTGCATCGTTTTTCCTGCCAAGTTTTCCCATTATTGGAAGCAGTTTATTGATTGTGTTTTTTAATGCTTCAAAAACATTAATTTTTCCGCAAAATTTGAGTTTTCAATGAAAATTATTGCCATTTTTCACCCTCTTTTCTTTTACAACTATATTCAGACCTTTGTTCGTTACTACTGCACCCAAAAATATAATTTTGTTTTAAAATGGAAAATTTACGAATAGTTTAGTGCAAAGCTCCCACCTCCGCCAAACTCCGTCTTGAATTAATTTCGTTTTTTAAGATTGTGTTAAGAATTTTATTTATTTTGATTTTTTAGCTATTAACCTATTTATCTGTTTGATGAAAAACATTGTCGCACTTATTTAAACTTTAACTAACTTTTAATTAGTCTCTAGCTTTATTTATGAAACAAAAAAGCGTTCAGGCTGTGTATTATTATATTCTAAGTAATAATTCTTTTCTTTTTAAACATAAAATTTAGTGAAAGTGTTTACTTTTGTACACTAAGTGTGAAATCGAATATTTGTCATTCTCATGTAGCATTCTCATCATGTCGGTAACGTTCAAAGATTATAATAAAGACCCTAAAATGGGGGTAAATGTTCACCTTGACCATGCCCCTAATTAAAAAAAAAAAAAATTGTTACAAATGTGTATTTCAAATACCATATTAATTTTATTTTCTGAGTATCTTTAAAAATTGAAAATTTCCATGGTCAAATTGGCACTTTTCCTGATATTCACCCATAAATACCAGGAAAAACTTTCAAATGACAATATGTAAGTAATATTCTAGGCTTTTGAATCTGATGTGTAAAATTAATGTTAGAAATTCGTAATTATTACAAATTTCTCCTTAGGTTTGAAATTATTCTGCAGGAAAAGAACATAACAAAATAAGAATTATTACAAAAAACATAAAATTGCTTATAAAATTGTTTTATAATAATACATTTCCTAAATAAATATTTTAGAACAAAATAACTATTTCACTTGTACTTTTTTGGAAGAATTTAAGTAAAACTGGAATAGATTCAGAATTTCTCAAATTAATGGAACATCATCAGCATCTCTGGAGCTTATTTTTTCTAATTTTTCTTTTATCCAAAAGTAGATTAGAAATAGTCTGGGTTTTCAAAAATCCTCTAAATTAGTATTTTGTTACATGATGCTAAAATCCAATATAGAAGTGGAAGATGAAGAATACAATTAGGTCTTTCAAGCTATTTACTTAGAACTCAATTTTCACATTTTTAAAGGTTGTTTTGAATTTATGTTTTTAATAATCAGTTTTTCCCATTTGGGAAAAACATAGTATTTACTAGTGGTGGGAAAAACCTTGCCAACCCAGAACACTACTGTTAATATCATTAAACAGCAGTATTTTTTGTTAGTGAAATTTATTTTAAAAAGGCACAGTAGTAAGCTGAAAATATTGTGTAATGCTAAGAATATTTAAACATATTGAGTCTAGTATTGTATTGTATTGTATAACGGTAGGTGCGGGGGACCTCAGGGTGTCAAATGTCAAATTGTATTGTATGCATTCAGTACTTAAACTTCAATACATGCTACAGCCAAAGCTTTTTCCATTACTTGGGCAAAGCTTTATCCAAACTATGCTTTGTGCCATCTCTAGATTCTACAATATTTATGGTTCATTGATACTAGAACAGTATTTGATGCAAAAATTTCTCAATTTATCGTTAAAATTTGCCTTCTTTAATTTTAAGGTAAAATTATTATTTTTTTTAAAAATGAAAGCTCATATCATGGTTGTGAATATCATGACTGGAAATAGAATTATTTTTTAAGTACTATGAATATTTATTTTGATTTGATAATATCTGTAGAGGAGTAATTCACCAGTATCATTCTAGTGCGATTTTTTAATGTAACTTTGATTAAATTTTTTTGACTATGAAATTATATTTCTTACCGACAGAATGCACAGAAGATTTGCCATGTGAAGGTTTAGGAGAACATGCTCATTTTAAAGATTTTGGAATGGCTTTTTTAACACTTTTTCGTGTGGCCACTGGAGACAATTGGAATGGTATCATGAAAGTAAGTATAAAATGTATACGTGTATTGTAATAAAAAATATAATAGTTTCAATTTATTGTATGTAAATTGTAGAAGCTTAAAAATCTGACCTTCATAACAATGGCTATGCCAGCATTTAAGAAAAATAATATTCCATTTATTAGATTATGAGCCACGTATAGTGGTTAAGTTAGCCTTATGTGCCAGGAGTAATTAAGCTAGTGAATTGTTAAATCTTTAGCAGTTCTTTGAAAAAATGATTTTTTTTAAATGTGAAAAAGAAACTAAATTCATTTTCAAAAAAAAATACTACTTTGCAATTATGTGTTTTGAATTTAATTTTCTTGCATATATAAAGTTCTCTCAGCTTGCCTTTCAAATTTTACAGTGAATTCAAATGAATTAAAAACGTTGTTTTGTATATTGATGAAAAGAAAAAAAAAAGTTAATCTTAGCAGTGCAATGCATTTACTGTAGTGGTCTCAAGTTTTAAGCTAAGCTTTTTACTTTAAATGTTTCAAAAAACAGATGAACGGTGGAATATATAGTAAAACAAAATATAAGTGATGACTTTTCTGTATCAACTCCCGCTTGAGAATTATTTTGAGTAGGAGATGTGCTGGCTTCTTCGCATGCCATACATTATCTCTGGCTATCTGTGAAGGACAGCAACTATTAACCATGTAGGGATGGGATAGCTGTACTCTGTATTGATGAGAGAAATGCTATGAACCTTGGTTTATCATTTTTAAAATCTTATGTGAAGAATGTCAATTACTTCTTTAAATAACTGTACACTACACGCTTTTTTACTAATTATATTTTGTACCCTACTAAGATTTAGTTAAAAAAGAATCCTGCATTTTACTGTAAAATTTAACATGTTAACTTTGAATTTATATTTAAAAAAAAAATTGAGCAAACGATTGACGAGTAATTTTGGTTCTCTCATTTATGTAATGAGTTGCTTTCTCCAGTTTGTGGTTTAAAAATAAAACTAATTAATCAAGACAGTAAATTAGTTCATGCAAATTATAGAAACTATTTATTATTCTACTGTCGACAGCTTGAATAACATTGCAACTTTTGATCTTTTAGGATACCTTAAGAGACAACTGTGATTACTCCAGTGATTGCATCAAAAATTGTTGCATATCTCCAATCATTGCTCCTTTGTATTTTGTTATTTTTGTCCTAATGGCCCAATTTGTGCTCGTCAATGTTGTTGTTGCTGTCTTAATGAAACATTTAGAAGAAAGCCATAAGCAAATGGATGATGATATGGAGATGGATGCCGAATTGGAACGTGAATTGGCTGCTGAAGTGCAATTAAAAAAATTAGCAGAAATGGGAGACCAAGTCATTGTAAGATTTTTTTTTTAACATTTAATATTGTATTTTTCTTTTAACTTTTCATTCCTCTTGTTATTTTAAATAATTTAAAAAATGTTATGATTTTGTACAGTTTACCTTTTTTTCCTGGTAGGCAGTACAGGAATTATTGTATTCACAGAAATGTTTTCATTTAAATGTCAACCTGAATCTCCTTTTTTGTAAAAAATTGATTTTTGATTTTTCAAAGCACATGGTTTTATCAATCAAATGCTGTTAAACATTTAATTTCAAGGACTTAGCGAAACGATTCATTCTAATCAAATATCTGCGGTGTTTTGATTTAAAAATTCCATAAAGTGTGTGTGTGTATGTGTTTGTAAGTAGTATCCTACAACTAACATTAGAACAAAATTAGTAACTGTAGTTTGAGGAAAGTTTCATCTATATCTTGTTTGATGGTAGAAACAAACAAAAACTTTAAAATTTTTGCTGTGGAGAAAGACAATGTCATTAGAAAAGAAGATAAAAACTTCTAGAAGAAGTTTCATGTGTGAAAAAACTCTGGCGAGCGATTGTTAGTCAATTCATACTAACTAACCTAATTTTTCAAATCGAGTCTACCCAATCTCATCTCCATTTTTACTTAAATTTTGCGAAGTATCTATGCGTTTGAAACTGTTATACGCAAGTTTTTATTTGTCATTGCAAGATCTTTTTTCATGTCAGTATTTCAAGTATATTTTTTCATCTTTATCAGAAAGAAAACCTAAATGAACAAACATATTATAATAGAATAAAAAAAAAATTCTATTGGTGGTGCAAAAAAGAAAATTGGTTAAAGTAAACTTGTGTTCTGCCAGAAATGGTAAAAGTAAAGTGAGATTTTCCACTATGACACAACTTTTAATTGCTATTTTTTAAAATTGAATTTGGCGCTGGTTTTTTGTACTTTAGTTTGTTTTTGCTTGAACATTTTAAATAACTATGTTTGAACAAAATATTTCCATATCTTGTGGCATGAAATTTATTTAATAAACATAGCATTGAAGAGAACATTACATTTGTTTATTAGAACATAGGTGCATCTCATTATTTTAGTGATTTCTATTTTATTTTTAAAAGCAAAATTAAAGTTAAAATACCTTTCAATGCCTGTTACATCGACAAGATTCTTTTGTTAAAACAGTTATTTTTTAAATTGTGTGCTTATGAAGTGCTCTTAATTGCTCGAAAAAGTCTGATAATTGCGATTTTGCCAACAAATGCGTTTTGAAACAGCTTCGGCATGGAATGATTTTAAAATCACATTTGTTTGGTGCAATTAAAAACATATGGTAAATTCAAAATTTCGAAGGAGTCTGAACACCAATAAACAAAAAGAATAAAGCTATTCTCAACCTTGTATTCATGTTTCTTCGTGGCTAACTTCCTAGACTTTTCTATTCATTGATAATAATAAGATAGTAGTCAAAAATTATTGAATGCCATTTCATTTGCACGGGCTGTCTTCTTGAAATTAAAATAAAAATTAGACAAATCCAAGATGAGAAATCTTGAAAACTTTTATAGGTATGTCTGCTAATTGGTGAACAGATTGCAAAGGGATTTTTATCGAGCAGGATTTTAGAAAAAAATATAGGAAAAATTGGAAGCATGTGATGTTAAGCTCTAGCATAAGCCTTGGCCCAGCACATTAAAACCAGTTATTTTTATTGCAAATGGTTTTTCTGGGCTATTTGGATGATTATCTTTGTCAGAATTAATGTTTAAGCTCTGCAGAGCTATAACCCACTGGAAACAAACTATTTTGTTTAGATAATTTTGATTTTGAAGTATGAGCTTTTGGAGGAGCTTTGTTCAGAATTTATATTAATCAAAAACCCATTTACAAATTTTCATCACTAAGTTTTGCCCAGAGTTTACGTAAATAGTACGCAAAAGTAATAAGTAGAGATAGAACGAAGCGGCATTTAGCCGAAGCGCCGAATACCAAAGCTTCGGCTGGCGCACATATTCAAGTTTTTGGATTAAATGCATAATAAATGCGTAGAGTTTTATACTTTTCTCCATATGTTTTAATATTCTTAGCATTACACAATATTTTCAGCTTACTGTGACATTCTTTAATTGATTTCATTAATTGAAGTTTATTTTTATTTTGGTTGTTTTTATTTTAATGTTCTTAGTATTACACAACATTTTCAGCTTACTGAGTCATTCTTAAATTAATTTCACTAGTTAAAAGTTTTCTTGTTTTGTTTTGCTTAGTACCGCTAGTACAAGAAAAGACGACATTACTATTTTTGTATTGCAAATTAGTAGTAGGAAGCTCTGCTTGGAACATGAAAAGCTCAGTCTGTAGTTCAGTTGATGTTGTATAATAAAGCAACTGATATGATCATGTATTATACCATAGAAACTACCCAATCTACTACTATTTACGTTGTGTTATATATTATAAATATCTTAATATTCTTAATGCAAAATGCTTCAGTTTTTGGTGAATTCGAAAAAAATAGTATCATGCATTCTTTTTTACTTGTCTTTCATTTGGTATTTATTTTAAGAGGCTTATTTAATAATGTCACAAGTTCAAAGAAACTATTCATTCCAAGGTTCAGTTTTGTCAAAAAAAAGGGGGGGGGGAGGTTCTTTCTTTACATCTATGAACAAAAATAAAGTAAAGTGCCATTGCATTAAAGAATGTCTAGACAAGGCGAAGGAAAGGATTTATTCCTTCAAGGGATATTTTGCAGGTATGTGGCCAGGCGCCAGGATTATTTTTTATTTATTTATTTTTTATTCGTTTGCCTGCTTGTTTTCTGTTTTTTATGAATAAAGAGGATACAATAGTTTTTTTTTTCTTCTCTTGGAAAAGAAATATCTTTACTTGAGGGGAAATAAAAATCAGACTTACCTCTCAGCCTAATCAACTGAGCCAAAATTCACTTTAATATCAGTCATTCAGATTTGTTGGCTAGTTCAGGAAACAGGCATACGCTTTCATTTTTTATTCTTATTTTTTAATTTGACTAATTTTGCTATGCAGTGATCTGATTTCTACACATTTTAACAACTTGAAGTGGTTAAGAACGATTGAAATGTCTTCTAAGTTTAGTAGAAGAAGTTTTGTCTGGGATTTTTTTGATCCTTTGATAAATGATGCTACTAAAGCTAAATGCAGGCTATGTTTTCTTGTGTTATCAAGAAGAGATAGTAGCGGACAACCCTGTTTGGACTTGGAGTCAGAGTCAAGTTCAGTCTTCTGGAATTAAACGAAAGCAAATAACTCTAGAAGAGGTAATACAGAAGAAACAAAAGTGGGATATCAATAATCCTAGGGCTTTGGACCCGCGATTTAAGCTTGCTTTTTTCGACACTAATGAAAGAAAAGAAAATGTGAAAAAAAACTTGATTTCAATGAGGGGAAAGGAAAGCCCACACACCATTTCTGATCCTGGAACAAGCAGATTGGAAAATGCCAAAACACCAGAAGAACCAGGTTCTTCTTTATGAGATTGCTTTGAGGAAATCACAAGTAATAGAACTTTTGTTGCCTAAACATGAACAAGCCACTCTTAAATAGGAAAAATTGCCCCTGAATTGGTGGAAGGAAAATAAGACAAATTTTCCAGGATTATCAGAATTGGCCAAGCGCTACTTATCTGCTCCAGGTAGCAGTGTATACAGTGAAAGATTATTTTCCGAAGCTGGTAATGTGTACGAGAAGAAAAGAAGCAGGATTCTGCCTAAAAATCCTGAGACATTGTTTTTTTTACATCATAATTCTAAGTTGTGTGACAAATGAGCAGGTATTATTCTATTAATTCAAGAGTAAATGACAAATCTTTTTTAAAGTTAATCAACTAATCAGAATTTATTATTTTTTAATTATAAATACTTAAAATGTGGATCTTGGGTGGATGTGTGCTATTAATGGACTGGACCCATTCCTCATATTTTGATTTATACAAAAATAAATAAATAAGATGTAGCTTTAAGTTATGTATTAACAATTACTTACTTGTTTTACTATATTCTGATTTTGTTGTTTAGAATCTTGATCAATGAAATACATAATAAGTTAATATATGTTGATAGATTAATGCATCTCTTTAAAAAACTGAAATTGTGTACCTATAAATTTCAAAAAATATAAAATTTTAAAAGAAAGTAATTCAAGATGTTGCACATCTGCCCTTTTACACATAAGAACCATTACCATTGTTCAAAGTTTCAAAGCTAGAAATCATTGAAAAATACTCAATGCAGTATATTTATATAGCTTTTATTTTAAAACTAAAGTTTTTTTGAACAAATGTAACGAAATGTAATATTTAAAAGAACATATTGTTAATAAATATTTTATTAATTATTGAATGCATTCTGGTTTCAAATGTTCAATACGCACATATTTTTAATTGAATATAAATTTCAATTATGCTTTATCATGAGGAACAATTTTGAGTTAAAAAGACTATCTTATATGATAATAATTGTAACAGAAAATTTGCTGCATAAATTTCAGGCCGAAGTGGCTGAATCACAACTCATGCTTCGTCCAGACCGAAGCTTCGGTAAAATGGCTGAAGCTTCGTCCCGGCCGAAGCTTCGTTCCATCTCTAGTAATAAGCTTATATTTATGAAAACTGTAGAATGTATTGAAAACAAATGATACTTGTAGTTCTCAAAATGTCAAGGCTCCAGTGTAGTTAAATTTTTCTCCACGGCTTCAGGTAATTTGTTCGTTTCACAAAGCTTTCCCCAGTTTGGAGCCTTATATTTGAGAGATCCTAGATGCTCAGGATTGGAATCTTAGAAGCTGAAACTTTGCGTATGTTGGTTGCAAATGCTTGGATTGCAATGAATGAAAAAAATAGATGATCCGGTTTTGACCATTTGCTCAGCTGACATGGAATGATTCATTTAAAATTGAGTAGAAGTTCAGTTAGAAACAGCTAAAGAATTAACTTCATCCCATATTTATAAAAGTGTGAGCTGGTGGTAATAATTAACTAGTCTTTGAAATACAAATGATATATTTACGCAAACAAACTTTTATCTGTATAAATATAAAACGTGTGTTGAATTTTTTAAATTTTAATTTGCGATATTACAAAAACGAGTTAAAGATTGTTTTCTTTAATTTGATAGTTTTAATAGTATTTAAATCATATCCATATAATAGCTTTCAGATGTAAAATTTTTCTTGTTTTACATTTATATATATACTAGCAGTTCCCGCACGGCGATGCCCATGCAATAAATGTAAAGGAAGTCAATTAAATAAATGTACTCCAAGCCTCTGAAGTAAAATTATTATATTCTTTAATTCAAATATGCTCCACAGCCTTTTAAATTTCACTAAAAGTCCTGTTAAATTTTAAAGCGATTCCCCAAATAAACCAAAAAGATATCAAATTAAGTAAGTAACAGGAGATATTAATAACTCAAAATTTAGTTAATTTTCAAGGCTTAACTCTATGCGCAAATTTAAACCACTGAAGAAAGAACAGTTTTTCTGGAAAATGGATCTAGTGTTTCAGTTTTGCGTTTTAAGTTAAGCCTTGAAAATTTACTAAATATGAGTAATTAATATCTCCTGTTCTAATTAACTTAGAGAAATGCGCCAAAACTTTTCTTTTTCAGAAAAAAACCCTTTCCAGCAAAGTATAATGTTATGGGATGGGGGAAAGTCCCCCCCCCCCTCAATTATGCTAGTTACACCAAAAATGAGACTAATTAATTAATTTAAAAATAACTAATTCGAAATTTAGAATTCGGGCGTCGAAGTGCATTTTACGGGGATATGTTTGAATTGTTGTGCCAAGTTTTAGGTCTGTAGGTGCTATGGGGGCTTCTGGCCATTGGTTACAAACATACATACAAACAAACGGAACCCGTCATCTTAATATATATATCTTTTCCATTAATCAGAATATTTCCATTGCAGGGAACTTGTTTTTTGTCCCCTTATGTATAAAAAAAAGCCATTTCTGAAAAATTTTGTAATTTTTTTTGAAAATGTATGCACTAATATTTTTTTTAAAAAAATGCATGCCTATTAATTTTTACTTTATTTATTATGTTATCTATTTTTGCAGGATGTTAGTGCAAAGGGAGTAGGACTACGTTCACCTCATCATAAGAAGAAAATTCATAAACCTCTTGTAAAAATGGCATCTCTTCCGCCAAACTTTGTATTTCCTTTCAATAGTGGAAATGATTCTGGTATGTTTTGATGGACTTATTCTGTTCATATTTAGTCACAGATTGCTACATTATTCTAGAACTTTCTATTTGTTGAATAATACAGTTGCTCAATTCTTGTCATTTGCATGTATTAAATCATATATAATGATCTGCTGATGTACTTTGCTGTCTTAAGTAGTTATAAGACTTGGCGCATATTTAATCTTGAAAATCATTTTTTATTTATTGCCAACATGTTTTGTCTAAATTACATAAAAACTGAACTATTTCGTTGAGAACATGCATTATTTTGTGATTGAATAGTTTAAACAAAACAAGCTTTTGAATAGTTTGAAAGATCCATTAAAATGAAATATATTCTTCCACGTAAGTTACGCAATTTTAAAGGAATAATAATCTGCCAATATATATAAAATATGAAAAGTTTGATTAAAATAATCTGTCCACTAGTTTTTTTTTTTTTTAACTATAGAAGTTCCATTAAAATTTTAAATAAATTACCAAATAAGTTTTGGAAGATTAATGAAATTTAAAACTTCCATTTAATGTGGAAGTAGAAAAGAGGATTAATCATGGTAGTTATTTAAGCATTAATTTTTCTATTGTTGACAAAGTAGAAATTAAATATCCCCCAAGCCAAGTGACATATATACCTATAATGGAAAAGTATCTCAACAGATTTAGTTTTTCTATGTATTGTGACTAAAGAATAGCACAGCTGAAAAAACAAAATATCTTTTCAGCTTTTTGTCCTAAGTCTGTAATTTGGAATTTGTCCTTTTTTCTGCAGTTATTAGCACTAAACCAAAAGAAAAAATTCTAAAATTTCCTGAATGGAAAGAAGTTTATTTTATTAACAAAATTTGAAAGCCCTTCATTGCATTTATGTTGTTTTAATTAATTAAGACAATTTTAAGTTTACTTGCAATTTGACTATTTTTAAGCTTTTAATTTTAACTAACAAAAGAGTTATGTCAACTGCAATGTTCTATTTTTACTTTTGGATGTTGCATACTCAAATTTGCTTTTATATATGGTTATCAATTAGTGTAATAATTTAATGTAGTTTTAATATTTATTAATGGAGAAAACTCTTATTCGTTTAGTGACAACCTGTTTATTAATTAGTTGGTTAGATTTTCATCAAAAAGTCTTGTTTATATAATTTAATTCCACAATTGAATTTTAACTTTTAAAAAATCAATGAATTTTTTGATATGTTATGTTGCAAAAACCAGAAAGAATGAGGTAATTTTTGCAAAACATTTTGCTTATTTATATGCAATAAACCTTTGATATGTTTCATAGCATTTAAAAAATTAATAATGTATTACTATCAGGCCCGTCATTTCAAATTTTACGGGGGGGGGGGGGGAGGCAAAGGGTGCATACACAATGTAAAATTACCGAAACGTGGCAAAACCCTTGCCCACTTATATTCCAATACATTTCCCAACGTCACACAGTGTTTCGATTAGTGTAAGCTAGGTGGACAAAAGTCAAGTTCGGAATTCTAAAATTCGTCATTGGGATAATGTCAACAATACACCAAAACATGATGCTTCATTATTTGTTTATGTCTAACTCACTTCCGCCAGGTGAGTATTAAGGGCTGAAGCTACGTATCTCTTTGTTTTAGAATAAAGCAATTGAGTTCGAGACATCATTTTAAGTACATAAAATTTAAGCTTTCCGAATTTTATATAATTTAATTGTTCAAGATGGGTGTTATTTATACTGGTAAGTGCAAATTTTGCCTACTGAAATTATTCTATCTGATAATTAAGTAATATTAAGAAAAACATTTTAAGATGAACAAAATAGTTTTGCTTGTTTCGAAACTTTCACGTGACGGGAAACACTTGCCCCCGTTTGCCCCCGGGCTAAATTTTCTATATATAATAGCTGCACCTTTCCCATTATTAATAAGCCGTATTACAGGCAGCACACTCGAGTACAACATATTTTTTCTCGAGTACTTTCTTTCGGGGTGGGATTTCTTTGAAGAATGGTTTAAGCCCCCAAAAGGAGAAAAAAGCTATGTTCTCTTCGAAATCTTTTCTTCTAAATTTAATTTTGAAAACCTTGCATAGGACTCTGAAAGAAAAATCAGGAAAAAATTAGCTAACTATTCCTCCAAAATTTCTGCTAAATGGGTCTCTGCTGGAAAATCAAAGCAGCGTTTTTTGGCAACTAATGCAAACTGGCTTGACAAAGACATAAAATTCGAAGTTGAATGTGCTGTGCCGCAACCTTTCACATCATTTTAAGGTTCTACTAATGTAGGAAGAACACGGGAAAAAATTGAGCTCTTATCCAGAAATATGTAAAAATGACGAAAAATAATTTTGTCCAGCTAGCTAACATTAATCGAAACACTGTGCGTCAGGGGGACGGGCAATTGCCCTGTCCCCCCCCCCCCCAAATTATGGGCTTGATTACTACCAAGTATTAATATCATTTGTGCTCAATAATTCCACTTGTATTTAAATATGGTTGCTTACATTGCAACATAAAAACAACAGTTAGATTAAGAGCAGGACATTGTAAAACAATGGAAATAAACCCTGATGCCAGCAGGACTTATAGAAATTGCAGCTGAGCTGACCGAGTCTCACATCTTTGATTGACTTCCAATGCTTGCTCTGCTTCACAACATCAGAGTCCCTTTCGCCACAGAAGTGACCTACATGAGCATAAATAATATTACATTTAAAAAAAATGTCATAGTTTAGTGAATAAATCTGGATATCTAATTTTACCATTAGCCACTTATAAAAAATCTTATCCTATAGTGAAACAATTCGTTGAGGTTTTTTTTAATGAAATGTAATGAATATCAGTCTATTAAAAAAAAAGTTTTACTCCTCTTTATAAATTACGAAGGATTGTCAAAAGAGACTGTTAGCTTCTATCAACATTCGTCATATTTTGTTGTGTAATTCTATTGTAATTTACTTTATTTATTACTTATAAATTTGAAATTAAAGCATCAAAAGAAGAAAGAAAATATATTAATTATTGTCTCTAATCTATATTAGCTACACCAAATTTAAAAAAAAATGCTTTCAATTTAAAAGCTCTCATTTCCAAGTATTGAACCTTTTGTTTCTTTAGGCTTTCGCCGAGCATCTTTAAACTTGCAGAGCTCAAGGAATACTACTGATTGTGTTTTCAGCAATTCAGCTGATATTCCCACTATTTCTACAAATTTTGCATTCTCTCCACCACAATTCATCAACGCAGCAGTTACAACGCCAAATGTGAATATCCGCCAAGCATCCCCAGATGAATCCGAGAGTAAAGTCACAGTAGCAAATCTAAGCCCCGTTCCTCTCCGGTCATCATTTGGTTCAACTCTCAATGTACCAAATGGTTCATTCGGGAGTCCAAAATCCCCAGTGCCATCAATCAAGAATGAAATAGAATCTAGTGAAAATAAACTCATTGATGAACCGATTCTGGATTCACCATGCCCCCAAAATCAACCTTTGGATGATTGGGCTTGTGTGTTTGCATCTATGAACACAGACCAATACAAGGTCCATTTTTTACCCGTGCTTCGAAACGATGTGATAGGCAGCGCAAATATGTGCGACAAGAAACTTCTGGATTCTTTAGGTGTGAACAGGAACAGGAGTGTATCCAATGCTTTCCTTGCAACGAAGAACAACCAGTCTGACGATTGTGATTCTGGTTGTGCTTCCATCGACCGAAATATTTCCAGTGACCAAAACACTGGAGATAACAGCATAAGGACGGCTCATTTGTACGAGAGCAATAGTGGTGAAGCTTCCTTATCTTCGCCATCGATTCTTGATGCTGAACGCTTCCAAGATCATCACGCGCCATTGATTATTCGAAGACTGCGAAAGAAACTCATCAGTCTAGGAGGGGAGTCATCACTTAGTTCTCAGTCCGATGTTCCTGATGAAACCAAAGACAAAAGTTTTGCTCCAGATTCAACATCATTAGAATGTTAGCAGTTATCTTCTGTGTGTTGTGTTTATTTTGCACATTCTTTGGTTGCCCACTTTGTGTGAGATTTGGATGTGTGCATGAATCAATGCATGGAAATCTGTTTTAAAGACATAAGGCCGCCAACAACCAGATTAAAGAAGTGAGGTATTAGGCATACTAATTATATTTAGTCCTGTTATGTACCCTGATATTTAAACAACCAATAAAAATGTATGTTGCTGCCAAGAATTTTTCATGTCTAAATGTTTAAACTATCATTTTGTAATTTATAATATTGTTTAAAGTGTACCTTTTGAAATATATTTGCCTATATGTAATCATTAGTTCAAATATATTTTGGGTAAAACCAGTTGTTTAAACTAAAAATAATGTAGTTTAATTTTAGCAATATTTGGTCCCCTGATAGGGGATCTTTTTTGAGCTTGAAAAAATGCATTGGTTGAATAAGAATTTCGTCAGAATTAAATGAAGAGCTTATTACAATTGAGTGTTCGCTGTATCAGGGGTCCCGTTGAAGTGCTATAGCGCGTAAAATACGCGGATTTCAGGAAATGGACCCGATATTTGATACTTAACGCGTCCTGCGGGACGCGCTAAAATTCGTCCCGCGGGACGGATTTATCAGTTATAAAAGGGTAAAATTAAGGTGGTGCGGATTAGCTATGCTTTTTTCCCCAATGCGACCTATGACGACTTTGTTGTCCGTAAAGTTGTTTATTTTATTGTCTGAATTTGTTATGTTGTTTATTTTACGTAGCCTGAATCTCCTTTTTTGCGATAAAGGCTTCGTAAAATAAACAACACTACATATTCAGGTTATGTAAAATAAATAACATTACAGACAATGAAGGCAGTCGCCATCGTCATTTGCACTGCACTACGTTTGCGCCTGTTTTAATTCACCCATTGTCAAAAAGTAATTAGCATACTATAATAAATACTTCAAGAATAAATCTTTACATTTTACAATAATTTTGACTATTGATTAAAAATTATTACTTCACATTCATTTAATTGCTAAGTTTTTCCTTTTTCTTTCTTTTTTTTGCAGAGTGCGGGACCCACTATTTTCAAAATGGACCCACTTTTTCAAAAATGGTGGGTCCTCGGGACCCAGCTTTGTGAGCACCCGGCGGGAGCCCTGTGTATCTTGTGCTTGCTTAAATAAGGGTTGACTGTATATTGTTAAAAATTATACATGCTGTGTATCAGTTTTTCCTATTAGCGGTCAGATCAAGTTTTTAGATATTATTTGAACATAAATGCTGAAAGATCCTACAACTATTTATTTTTAAATCAAAGTAAAACCTAAGCTTTTTTTAATGCTAAAAAAATGTGTATTTACATGTGCCAAATATCTTATAATGCCCCAAAAAATAGTTTTATAAAGTTTTCATAGTAATTATATAAATATACAGATTTTAAATTAACCGGAAAATATGATTAAAATATAATATCAAATGTTAACTTGCTGAAAAAAAAATCTTCCATCAAACAACCAAACATAAAATAGGAAATTTTGTAAAATTTTAGTTGCTATCAGAGCTTCAAAAATCTTAGTTTTCTTAGTTTTGAAAATGAGCAAGCTTACATTGCTTCATTTGTAACAACAATGCATTACAATGGACAACAATGGTGCTATAGTTATATTATAAAGTTATTAATTTTGCAAGATCTTAAAATTTGTCAGAAAGGATTAGAAATTATACATATATAAACGTTTTTGAAATTAAGTTTGTTTGTACGTGAAATTAATTTAAGTGATTTCAAAGTTAAGGACTTATTTTGCCTCACAGTCTAATTGTATCCATCACAATTTTACTTACAGTTTAAGTGTTTCTGGATGATACTTAGTAACCATTGTATGTGTGTAGCTTTGTTGACTTCCATTTGAAAGAAGAAATAAATTAATTATTCTAACATATTTTTATTGTCATAGTGTAACATATTTTAAAATGTCTATAGTAATTAACTATAGATTCTATGGATTTAAAACTGTTATGGTATTTCCGAATAGACAAGATAGGGAAAGAAAATATGCAGCAAGTTCGATTACATACGGAAAGTATTTTAATGCTTGAAAGTGGGCAACCTATTTTCCATTGATTCATTGGTGTGTATATATATATATATATATATATATATATATATATATATGTGTGTGTGTGTGTGTGTATATATATATATATATATATATATATTTATATATATATATTTATTTATTTATTTATATATGGTAGAATCCATGTCGATTCAGGCAGGGTCAAACCTTGATGGTCTCCGATTTTTTTTATTTTAACATATGTTAAAATTCAAACAAAATGAGGAATACGTACATTTTGGTTTTTCTAAAAAAAAAATCCTGGCCCGAGATACGGGCCGTCTAAGATGGCTTGTCGGGCATTATTTCACACTTGCGATTTTCGAGAAAATTTTTAAAGTGTTTTTTCTCTGTAACGGTACAACATATTTTGTTGCGGTTGGTTTTATTTAAAAGATTATTTTTTTTTGTTTGCAAAGATATGCAGCATTTTTAAATTCGTGCATAACTTTTTTTTTCACAATTTTTTGAAAAATAAAAAAATTTGATCATCCTTTTGATTTTTCTCAAAAATGCCAATCTCAAAAATTTTCTCTTTTTTACTGCTTATCAGTACTGTTGAACACTACATTCCCTGAAAACGGGAGCTTCCACTTTTGCGTTTAACAGATTTTAGAGCAGTTTTAAAAATTCGAGGAATTTTACAGGAATCTTACCAACACTGGTCAGCCTACTATGTAGCCTAAACAGTACAAATGCGACTTAGGATGGGGTTTTTTCCCCAATTTTATTTTAAAATAGTGAAAAAACAGTATTAAGCATTTCTGACACGTGTTTCGAGTCTAAAAGGAACTCCTGTTTAAATGGAAAAACAGAAGAATCCACGTTTTTGCGAGACATCTTTTCAATTGGCAAAGGCATTCCTTGTAGTCCGGAAATAAGCGTATACATTGTTTATCAGTTTTTAAGTATGATTATCAACTGGTGTCTTTATATCTTATAATTCAGGCAGAATTTTTATTTTCTTCTGTAATGACTTAATCATAAATTGGTTGAACAAAATCAAGATATAGTGACTGCTATGAAAGTTTAAATTTAATATTTATAAGAAGTAGAATATTTTAAAGAAAGCTTTTTAAATTGAATTTTATCCAAAAACATGTTAAAACTTACAATCTACAAAGGAAAATATCAAAACCTAAAACCGTTTCAGAGATGTTGATTGGAAAAGGAAATTTCTGTTTTCTCACTCTTTAATGTTCGTGCAATACAGGTTTGTCCATTACTGTGAGTCCACATATGTGTTTTTTGGATACCTTTCACCGGGGAAGCTTTACTGGACCATTCTTTTGTTTTCTGCTGGCGAAATGCTTCAACTTCCTCTTTAGGTAAAAGTATCAACGTTGTTGATGTCAACGACTTTACCACTCGCGTGAATTCCTCGGCATTCTGAATAACGTCTGTACTGGAGCTGGAAAGATTATGTTTTGTTGAGTTGATGTTTGAAATACATTCCTTGCAAGTTTTACAGTCTTTATTTTATTCTGGGGGTGGAATTTCAACATTGAAGATTTTAGTCAGTTTTCGTTTGGTGTGCTCTTTTGTAGCTTCAGCTATTTCCGTGCATTTTCTTGATGCACAGTTTCTTTGCCCTGCCTTCACTAATGATGGTTTTTTCACAGGAGAAACACCAACTTCGCAGCAGATTTATTCAGGAAGTTCAATTCTTCTTCAGGAGGTTCAAAGTCTTTATCTACACCATGAAACATTTCTTCTTGCAATTCAGTTAGAGGCATTTTCGATATTCTCTCAAAACATTTAGAGCATAAAAAAATCATCACTAGAAACATTTTCACTTTTAAGCAGACCCTTAAATAAACCACTCGTGTTTCCGACCTGAATAAAGTCTTTTTTTTTTTTTTTTGCTACTCTTATATATGACTTTTTTATGGATATGCACTTTATTCTTCGCTCCCAAAATCCAAAGACATTTCAAATTCTATCCTTTCCTCACAATCGCACAAAATTGTCTATTTTTTAGCTTAAGCTTGGTGATCTAGGTTCGCTATTCGCTTGCCAGGTGGCAACTGAACAATAAACTCATCATCGACCTTTTATATAACAGGCTAAATAGAATTGAATGATCTAAAACATTTCAAATGTTTACATCGACTAATAAACTGTTTATATTCCTGCTACAAATAAAAATAATGCTCCAAATGTTTCATTTGCCACCTGGAAATATGGCTGCATATGTCAAATATATAAATGAATATATATACAAATCTGTAATCATAATGACATATCAAAATTCAAAACCTGCAGATCATTTTTAGTTTATTTATACAAAATTTCTAGAGGTAAATAGTACTATTCTGTTTCAAACTGATAAGAAAAATTTGTTTCACTCTCCCTTCCCGCAACTCTTTTACTATTGTTATTATTATTTCCCATTCTCTGTTTCCAACACCTGCATTACACAGCTGTTGTTGATTTTTTTTTTTCATTTAATTTCTTGTGCCTCTTTCAAAAGATTTAAGAAATAGTCTTTTTTACAGAAAATTGTAAGTGATTCCAGGGTTTTCTTCATTGCAAAGTATATAAATATCTATGAGTATCCTGCGATTTTTCTTTTTTTGCTGCTCAGCTTCTTTGTTTTGTGCTGTAAAAGTCACACATGGAGATAAAACTCAAAAAAAAAAAAAAAACAAAAAAAAAAAAAACAAGGTTCTATGTACCCCCCATACGCGTACCCAGTAGTGCTTAATACTATTTTTTCACTACTTTGAAATAAAATTGGGGGAAAAAACCCATCCTAAGTAGCATTTGATAATGTTTAGTATACGCAGTAGGCTGACCAGTGTTGGTGCGATTCCTGCAAAATTCCTCGAATTTTTAAAATTGCTCTAAAATCTGTTAAACGCAAAAGTGGAAGCTCCCGTTTTCAGGGAATGTAGTGTTCAACAGTACTGATAAATAGTAAAAAAGAGAAAATTTTTGAGATTGGCATTTTTGAGAAAAATCAAAAGGATGATCAAATTTTTTTATTTTTCAAAAAATTGTGAAAAAAAAAGTTATGCACGAATTTAAAAATGCTGCATATCTTTGCAAACAGAAAAAAATAATCTTTTAAATAAAACCAACCGCAGCAGAATATGTTGTACCGTTACAGAGAAAAAACACTTTAAAAATTTTCTCGAAAATCGCAAGTGTGGAATAATGCCCGACAAGCCATCTTAGACGGCCCGTATCTCGGGCCAGGATTTTTTTTTTGGAAAAACCAAAATGTACGTATTCCTCATTTTGTTTGAATTTTAACATATGTTAAAATAAAAAAAATCGGAGACCATCAAGGTTCGACCCTGCCTGAATCGACATGGATTCTACCATATATATATATATATATATATATATATATATATATATATATATATATATATATATATATATATATATATATATATATATATATATATATATATACATAAATATATCTCATTATTTATGAATTTTCATATTTTTACATGTACAAATACTGATGCCAAAAATATTTCAAGAGGCTTACAGCATTGAATAAAAGCTGACATTCGGCCTTTGAGCTTCAATTCTTTTGTATATGAACTGTTAAGAAAGAGAGAGAGAACTATAGGAGTTCCTGCATCTTCTGCCTTGTGATTACTGAGACAGTATTTTGAAAGAAGATATGAAAATTGTGCTTTTTATTTTGTTATTTACATTTATAAAGAAGAATTTTTCTATACCAACACTCATGCTTGTGTACAGTTTATAGCTCTAATGTATAATACATGTTAAAGATGGGTTACTTTGAGGTCCATAGTATTCTTAGTCTCTTTGTAAATAAAGAAAGATCTTTTGTGTATTTCATTTGGATACTTTTTAACTGAATAATCCAGCATTGAGGAAAAACTTTACCTGTTACTTATTGTTGAAATGTTTCCTGTTCAATTTAAAATGGTTAAAGTTGATCAGATTCAATTTGAAACATTACTTATATTCTGTGGACGGCAGGTTTACAAATTTGAGGTATTTAATTTTGGTCATGCATTATTTTTCTCACAAATTGCTACAACTTCCACAACATTTTTGCATTTATGTATGTAATGATGTGACTGACTCATGTTACTTGTTAGTTTGTTTTCTTTTAATCAACTTGTGATATCTTCCATTGGATCGTCATTGTTTTCTGTTGATTAAACTGTGATTAAAAGTACCATTTTCGCAGCTGTGAAAAATGGTAGTGATTAGTTAAAAATTGATTAATTACAGTATTATTTATTTGTTTGAGTTGTGTGAAAAATATTTATTCAGTTTTGGTGAAGTTTTAATTTCATATTTTAGATGGCAAATAATTCCCTAACTCATTAATATAAATTACTTTTATATTTTTAATTACTAAACTGAAGACCTTTTATATTAACTGCATATTTTTATCATTTCACTACTTCTTAATTTTGCTTACATACAATCATAATAAATTACAAAAATTACAAAGAATGAATTTCATTAAAATTCTACTCTAGCTTGAAATGTTAGAATGAAATCATTCCTTAGTCATCAGTTGGCTAAATCTACTTTCAATTTTGCATATGTTATTCAAAAGCCTTATCATCATAAACATCATCCTTGCACAAAAGAAATGTCTTTTAAATTAGAAATGATTACATCCAAACCAGACATAACTTCAATGAAAATTTAAAATGAGATATTTCTGAGTATACACTGTAAAGTTATGCATACAATTCAAATATTTACAGCAATTGTCCATTTAGAAACTTTTCTGATTTTTAAAATTACCTTTTCAATCATCCAACAGAGTATTTACAGTATTTGCTGTAATTTAATGCCTTCAGATTTAGTGATTTAATGATTAATATTTTAAAAAGTAAAATTGATCAACAATTTTTCCAAATAAAATGCTTTATGTGTTATAAATACAGTGAAATCCCAAAACAATAAAATAACCTTCAGGAACCGACAGTGCACATGTTGAACCATAAGTCTCGTCTAGTTTAGAGGACGGGGCTGAAATTTTCACTCAAACCCTTTGGAGCCGGGGATTTTTTCAAGGTTTCATATGTCTGGTACGACAGTTTATACTTTCTCTTTTCAATGGAAAAGAAATCTGTGGTTAAACTGTCGTACTACCTGGGTCGAAAGAAAAAGTTCTACATGAACAACCCGGATCCAAAAGGTTAAAGGACCACAAATCTTGTTCCTTGCAACTTGAAATTTTTTGTAATTCCAGCAATGTAATGGAACTTACTGAAAATTTACTTTGTTTAAATCAATATTTCCTTGTTTTGGCATTCCTTGCAGTGGAATTTCTCTGTCACAAAAAAGATTTAGTTTTCATT
>JAXGGA010004617.1:0-86295 GCA_038373865.1 Uloborus plumipes
TTTTTTTCAATTCCTTCATCCTTAAGAAATATCATTTTTCTTGGACTTTTTGATCGATACGCATGTCTGAATTTGCTCTCCACAAAGTAAAAAACAATGTACTACCATACTAGAGCCGATTTAAAAGACAAAAAATTAATAAAGTAGGTTCTTTTTCAAATTTCGGCTTCCAAACTTTCTCATCCTCTTTACACGAGAACTAAAGAGCTTTTGAGATTTTGATTATTTGTTCAGCAATCTCTGCACTTTATAAATGAATAATACAGTCCCGCATTTCCTCCACCAATCATATTTCAAGGGATATTTGCATAAAATCTGACTATTGTCTAAACTTTTGCAACAATGTAAAAAACTATCTTCTGTAATATCCAAAATTTGATTCCAGTTATAGTTGTAAGAACTGCAGACACGTATTTGGGACCATATTGTGTACTTGCAGTAGAAATTTGAAAGCATTTCGTTGAATAGTTTTCTTTTTATTCACATATTTGCATTTTGTCTAAACTTTTGAATCGCAGTGTATTAACCACGAAGCTGGAAAAAAATTACTTTCTGATTTGACTTGAGAAAAGCCTTGAACATTTAATGCGAAAAGCGGAAATGATACACACAATTTTACCTATCGACAGGGAGTTGAGATGATGCACTAAATACTGAATTAGTTTGCTAGAAGCCTTCGCAGATTTATGCGAAAAATGTACCTTAAATTGGAATGAAAAAGCGCTACGAATCGAACTTTTTCGAATATCGTTATAAATTATAGCCTATATGTTATTCTGATGCATAAGCTACATTATGGTAAAAGTTTCATTAAAATCCGTTCAGTAGTTTTTGCGTGAAAGAGGAACAAACATACATCCATCCATCCATCCAAACATCCAAACTTTCGCATTTATAATAGTATTAAGATTCATCATAATATGATGAAAACCGTTAAAAGGATCTTTTTATGAAAAGGAAAACCTAGAAGCATAAGCTAGGAAGTGGTGTGATGCATGGAAAAATAAGGACGGTAGTGAAATATTAAGACTGATCTACAAACTGATCTATTTCTTCTCAGAAACAACATTTTCCCCTTTTACCCCCTGCCCAAAAAATTAATTACATGACGATTCTTTTAGCAAACATAAATGAGGCACCATCATTTATTATTCTTAGGTTAATGAAGAAATGTTTGAGAAGTACGATGAACAAGTCATTTTCTTTTTCAAATTAAAATTTTGAAAGTTAAACAAAAATTTCAGCAAAGAAATCAAGAAAACAAACGCCTATCACTAACAGTGTTGGTATCAGCTCTTCGATTTAATTTGACAATATAGGTTAGGTTAGGTTAGGATTAATGTTATCTTTGCAAACCATTCGTAGAAGACTTGCTCAGTCTGCGCCAAGTCTCGATTTCCAATAATCTACATAAACAGTGTCGTGTGGATTAGTGCAACAAATCTTGGGCTGGTTTTAGAACATGAGATTCAAGCAACTTGATCTTCAGCTTTGAATATCACTATATAATCCGTGGTTGACGACCACTATATATGCATCTCTATTTGACAGCTCAATATTCAATGCCCTCAAGTCCATGATACTGGCAACATCGAAGACTTAGAATAGAATAGTTCTAGAAAAAACGAAATAGTTTAGAAAAAACGATGTTAGTGTCTGCAATTGGTAAAAAAATTACACAACACATACATTTAAGTAATAGCTAAAAATAGCTTTGAATGTAAAAAAATAAAAGCTAAAAACGAACAATAACGCACTCGCATTTTTCATTATTCTATAAATCATCACTGTAAAAAAGGAAAATAAAAGTGGAAAATACAAGCGGATAATCGGGAATTTATTGTACATGTTTTAGCCAATTTGTTGATGCCGATTAAAACAGTATAAAGGAAGTTCTTTCAAAAGTTAATGGCGGATTCAGCTGCTGGCTCAGGAGTGAAACTATTTCAGAAAGGGAGCGGTCAAAGTGTACTTTTTGTTCGAAAATGGGGAGTATTTGACAAATTTTTCGAAATATAAGTCCCAAAAATGTAGTTTTAGGCTATACTTGGTCGTGTAAGGGAGGGGTCATGAACCCCACAACCCTTCTGATCCGCGCCTAGTTAATGTTTGAAAAACCTAACCTAACCTTTTACTTTGTTTTTTAAATACAGTACTCTTGTACTGTATTTAAAAAACCGACACATTGCCCTTTCTGATTGCAGCAAGTGGGTTTAGTTGTTATCTTATATGTGAGTGATTATTTATGTGTACGGGCTTCAGGGGTACCCACAAGCAGGGCCACCGAGAGGTTTACCGGGGCCCCGAGTCAAAGTACTGACATGCCCCCCCCCCCTTCTCTGCCAAAAAAAAATCTTCAATACTACAACTTACGTTCGGTGCAGTGAAGAAAAATAATAGTATTTCGTATTTGCTAATTTTTCTTCCAATTTTATATTTTTGTGTGTTTCATATTTTTATAATCTGCTCGTGTGCTGTACTTAAGTATACTATGATATAAATGCGTATGAAATAAATCAGAAATACATAACACAAATTTACAAATAATATTCCTACTTCAATTTACTAATAACTATTAATAATTCTATCACTACTTCAAAAATTAATAATACATATTTACATAAATTACACATGTATGTGTTTTAAAATCCTTTGAAAAAAATTACATTTCTTGACTATTAAAAGCGTTATTCCTCACTTTGAAAGTTCATTAAAACTTTCCATTGTACACGTAAGAAATGCCTGGTAAGTACTACAGAAGATAGCCCCCTAAGGCATTGGGCTACAAGCACTCGTTGCGTTGCTGTGGACACATGTAGATGCGAGATGTTTTTGCTTTGCCTACACAAAAATGAAGTTCAGTTAACCAAAAAAACTGCCTTTTTTTTTAACTAGCAGCCCGGGCCCCCTCTTGGGCCGGGCCCCGGGGATTTTGCCCCTGCTGCCCCCCCTCTCGGCGGCCCTGCCCACAGAGGGGGATTATGGCGCAAGTTGCGTCATCAAAATTTTTGGAGGGGGATTTTTTTTAAACTAACTTATTTATTTATTTAAATTATTTATGAATTAATTTTTTTATCTAAATTTCTTTTTTTTATTTTATTATTTATTTATTCATTTTTATGTGTGTGTGCGTGTACTTGGAATGTCTGGAAGAGAAAAAAAGCGATTATATTCTGCGCATAATTAGTAGTTTTAATACATAAAAAAATAATAGTTATAATTAAAAAATATATTTAAAAAATAAATAAAATAAAAAAGAGGGGTAAAAATAAAAAGCACGAGGGTTGTGATTTTTTTTGGGGGGGGGGGTGGATTTGCGCCGTTGATCTTCAGAGGGATGGGCACCCCTCACGGGCTTTAATTTTTATTAATTACAGATGAATAGATATATTTATGTATGTTTATAGTATGTGTCTTCCCACAGCATCAATGATGAAATCAAAAGAAGTCACTGGGAGGAAGGAGGAACGTGGCTCAAGAAATACAAGAGCCGATGGTTGAGGGAGAAGAAAGAGCAACAAATGCTTTTGGAGAGAGAATGTTTGGAGGTATGAAACCACATTTCATTAATTTGCTTTAAAAATACTTTTAATTATGTGTTATTTAATCAAGTGGCGTCTTGGAAAATTGTAAGCAAATTGTTGCAGGTGTTAGAATGATATAAATGCATTGCAAATCTGAAATGAAAATTTTAAGTTCGCAAAATTAGAATAGAGATGTATGAAGATGTAAAATTAAACTTTCCCACGGTCGCTTCCTACAAATGGCCCCTTTGTGGATTTAGTTTTCGAGAAACATCTGTTTAACTAGACCTATTGAAGAGGAGAAACTTGGTAAACATTACGCGCTGGCGTAAGAATGGCAGTGAATATGTTAAAAATTTTCTTTACATAGTTTTTTGTATGAAATAATTTAAATTTATATTGAGTAAAAAGTAAGAAAAGGAAACATAAAGGATGACCAGTGCGAAGCATTCTTTATAAAGCTTAACAAATTACTTTCCTCGAATTAACAATATATATCGCGAAGAAAAACTTTAGTTTGTTTCGTATTTTTCTTGAAAAGGGAAAAACAATGATTCATAATGACTCACTGACTATGGTTTAAGTTTTATGAATGGGATCCCCTCCCCTATCCCCAGAGGCTAATCCTTCCTCCCCCCCCCCACAAATTTGCGTATGTTTAAAGGTTTACGAAGTTAAATACAAGAGTTTAGAAAATTATCCTTTTAAATTTCTTGGAACTAAATGCGAAATACGTATTTTGTTGGCATGTAGTGCAGAAGGATACTTTCACTTTTTAGATTTAAAACAGATCATTGTTTAATTTCAGATTTTTTTTGTTATTTCCTAAAAGTACTCTTTAGAAGAGAGTAAAAATCATTTTGATAAAAATATTGAAGGGAAGACACCTGATTTGTTTGCAAAATAAGTCAATTTCTATCAATTCCGAATGAGAAATTCCTAAACAATTGCCCTACCCCCCGTCCCCCATACGGCAAGAAATTAATGCTTTTATGGTTCTTGTTCGTAAAAAAAAAAAAAAAAAAGAGTTAAAATCTCCATTCTGAACGTGAAAAACACAAAATGACAGGTCTTCAAAGTTTGCATTGCAGTAGAGTAGTACAAATCGCCACAGGCATTCTTTGAACTTTCGCTGGTTTTCAAATAAACCACTTCCGTAACCTACGTGGATGTGATAGTATTCTAATAGTTTCAGCGTTCTATGATATGTAGCGCCATCTAGATTATAAAACGACAAATAAATTGCAATATATTTCCTGATTAAATCGTCAAAAGTTGTAAAGGATAAAAATTTTAAAATCACTGAAAGTGAGCAAGGATAAAACCTAGAATTTAAATCGCCTATATTTTTCTGGAGAAAAAAGACGAAAATGAATTTTCTTCCATTTTTTTTTTTCAAATGTTCTTTCATGTCGTGATTTAAAAGTTTTCCGTGGGGGAAGCTTAATCTGTACATTATATACTCAATACGCTTAATAGGGAAGGAAAGAAGCTACAAAGTACAGACATAAATAAAATCCGCAAATTTTAAGCAGTTGATTGAATATCCTGTAGCTTTTTTTCTTTCTTTGCGTAGGAAACATGTTTCATTACTTCTGTTTTGTAAAGCGATACGGATCCTTAAGATGCAGTAAAACTAATTTTTAGCCATAACAAAAACTAATGACTGTTTTCAGTTTAAATTTTAGCAATTCGAACAAAAGCCTTTTACTTTTCATACAAATATAGCATGCTTTCAGATCATATTTTTTTTTCTTCAAAAATTGATTGCATAACTCATTAAAAAAAGGGGGGGGGGGTATTTGAGATAATAAAAATAGTTTTGTTGTTAATTAAATACTTTTTAAACATTATCATGTAAATTTTTCTCAACTTGAAGAAGTTCCCAAAAGTGTTTTATTATTTATATATATATATATATATATATATATATATATATATATATATATATATATATATATATATATATATTTTTTTCTTTTTCATTTAGTTTTTGTTATTTATATATTTTATTATTTATTCCTTTAAAAACTTTTTTCATTTATTTTTTTTATTTATTTACTTATTTTTTCCATTACCATTATGTAAATATTTTACTTATATTTTTATTTTAATTTACTATTAACCAAAATTATTTTTCTGATGTATGTATATACCAAATTGAATGTTTACCCATGTGGGTTGTTTTGTACTTTTCACATATGTCATCCCGTAATTTGTTAAATTTAACATTGTTGAATATGTACAAAAGGATGGCGTATTTTTTGAAAAAAAAAAAAAGTTCCCAAAAGTACGGTTTTGGGCGATCCTTGATGTGGTTAAGAAAGGAAAAATGTAACTATAAGACATCTTTATCGCCTCATTTCTCCGATAAACCTTAACGTTTTCGTTTATTTCTGCATTTATTTATTTTAGCCATATTTGTTAATAGTTCTAAGTTTAATTAAATCAGTGGCGTAGCCAGGACTGTGTTTCGGGAGGGGTCCAGATGCTTACGTACAAAAAACCATCATATTTTTTTCCTCATCAAATTAACAATTTTGTCATTAATATGTAGACTTTTATGCTTAATTCTTGACAACTGATATTTATCAATAAAAATTTCCGGGGGAAGCTTCCACAGAAATTTTTCACAAATGAAGTTTTGAAAACGCATTTTTAGTGCATCTTTGATGCTGTTGGGCAAAAAGAGACGAGTGAAGGGAGATACTTGATTCGATAATTGCAAGGAACTCAAGAGGGGATGAATAATTCCTTCTGTATGCTTGAAACAAAGCTGAATTTTTTGAAAATCCAACGTCGAAAAGCTTTTTAGAAAAGGAGCAGCTGGGAACACTCCTCATTTCCTCATCGTCTTTAAAGATAACCTAAAATTGACAAAATTTCGACTTCAAATTCGAAAATTTTGACATTCGAACGGAAATTACATTTTTAAAGCTTCTTACTCAAAAAATTTATGAAAGAAGCCCAGAAAGTATAAATTTAGCATCGAGAAAAATGGAGGGAGCACTAATTTCCTTCCTTCCACTAAAATTATCAAACGTTGCCTAAAATTGCGATTTTTTACGTCAATTTAGATTTTTCCTTCCTCAAATTCTATTTATAAGGAAATACTTTATTTCCCGTTTCCCCAAACGCGACTAATTTTTAAAATAATTCATTGGTTTGGACAGGTTTTAAAAATTTTTCTTATGAAATTATTCCAAGAAAGGGAGGAGGCAAATAAATGAAGAGTATAAATATATGTAGGAATAAGCTATGGGAGGGGTGCTTGACAAATCCATTTGTTACAGAATCTAAAATTTCTCTGCACGGCCTCGAAAGAGAAGAGTTAAAAGATCAAAAAGACGGAAATTTATCGAAATCGAAGTCCTAAAAACTCCTTTTAGGCAATCTTTGATGACAGTTGGAAAAAGGTCTATGATTGGGATGTTTGCAAACTTTTGCTAATACACAAGTTTTAAAAAACGCAGCTTTAGGCTACATGTTGGGACGATAAGGCAGGGAGTAGGGGCTTTCCTTCTGACATTTTTCTGAGTTCAACGTTTTTTTTTGCCATTTATTTTTAATTCTTGGTGATAGTAGTTAGTAATTTCAAAAATTTTCATTTCATAAGAATTTTTTTAAATGCAATTTTTCAATGAAACGGATGAACAAAAAACGTACAAAATTTTCCAACGAATATGGGAATTACCGCATCAATAACAACATTTCGGGAAGAATCCGGCCCGGTCGCCCCCCCCCCCCCCAGTGGCGTAGCTAAGGGGGGCGTGGGGGGCGGTCCGCCCCGGGCGGCACTTTTAAGGGGGCGCCAAAATGAGAAGGACGCCGGCAAACCACATGCAGCACTAAAAAAATGAAAGGGGAACAACAAGAAGGAAAAAAATTGAAAGTGTGTGAAATCTGGACGGTATCAGGACAAAGGCTTTATACGTTAGGAAAAAGAGCAAAAATAAAAAAAATTGCCAAGAAAATACATAGGGGGCCATCGAGATACAGACGGAGACGTCCTCAAGTATAGGGCTCGCAATAAAGAGAAAAGGGTAAATTTAAATAACAACCAAGCAATATTGGGGCGGCAACAAGGTACAGACGTCACGAAAAAAAAAAAAAAAAAATATATATACAAGCAAAGTTATAGAGTGGCATTGAGGCGTAGACTTTGTAAGAAAAAGAAGGAAACAA
Organism: Uloborus plumipes; assembly: GCA_038373865.1. Taxonomy (NCBI): domain Eukaryota; kingdom Metazoa; phylum Arthropoda; class Arachnida; order Araneae; family Uloboridae; genus Uloborus; species Uloborus plumipes. The sequence goes on from JAXGGA010004617.1 coordinate 7,710, forward strand.
TAAAATAAAAACTTCGCAGAGTTTGAGCGGCATCGAGGCACAATCTTTGTAAGAAAAAATAAAGCATAAGAAATTTAAAAAAAAAAAAGAAAGAAAAATTGGGCGCCATTGAGACAATCCTTTTAAGGGAGAAAAAAGTAAAAACAAGGTAAAAAAATTGCAGATGCTGCTTTTATGCAGATGCTGTCTCCACCTTTGTTTCGATTTCCTATTGCTGTTATCTGGTGGGAATTTTTAATGAATTTTTTGTAAATAAAGTAAGTAGGGGAATGTAGGGCAAAGTGAAATAGTTAAGATAGCGGACCTATTTCAGAATGAACGCATCGGAAATTTTCTCTGAAAATTATTGAACGTAAAGATTGGATAATGTATTTTGTATGACAACTTGCATTTAAATATTATTTTTCATTTTTGGCAGTTATTTTGCATCTTCAAAGAAAGATAGAAATTTTTCGCCTTAAAAAACCATGGATCAAAGTAAAAAATGCAATATTTTTACAATAAAAGATTTTCTGTTTAATGATTAACAGTAATTTTCATCAAATGGACGTGTAAACAAACGAATAAATGACTTATACTACTTATTTTGCGATTCCACACCACAAATGTGTAAGAACCATAAGTTACATGTATGGTTCTGACTTAGGTAAAAAATGTATTTCTAAATTTATAATTGAAGAATGGATGGGCTAAAGCTACTTGCTATGATCATTAATGTTTTTAATGTTGTTCGTGCTTTAAAAGTGAACCAACTGGCCATTCTAGAAATGTCTTCTAAAATATCTAATGGTTACATTACTGTTTGTTAGAACAAAGAATTATTTTCATGAAGAAAAATGTTTTGTGATTCTTTAAACGATGCATAAGCCATGACAAGGCCGTATCCAAAGGGGGGGCCGACGGGCCGACACCCCCCCCGAAACTCGAAATGTTTTGTAATGCAAAACAGAAAAAAATAGTTTTCCTTTTTTTTAAATTTCAAATGGCAAAAAAAAGTGTTTTTTTTCTTTTAACTATTAAACGAGTGAAAATTTGAAGAAGTACAAAAAAAAAAAAAAAAAGACAATTCAAATTCTCATTAGCTGCAAACATACTTGAAAACAAGACTCCATTAGCACTTCCAGCTCTCTTTCCCAAATCAATTCAGGCTCAAGGCAAGCTACTTGTCAGTTTGATCGGCGCCCCCCCCCTCCCCATAAAACTTATAAAACTTACACCACTCAGATTTTTACCCCCTAATCGCCGGGCCCCTAGTTTCCGACTAGGCTGAGATTGCTTCTCACCGCCCTGATTCAATTAAGAGGGTACTTTGTTGGTCCCCATTTATAAGCATTTGTAACCCTCGAGGGATTTTAATAGCTAAACATGTCTTCAATCAACAAGACCACACAAAAACGGATACGTTCACAGACCCTCTGCTTTGTTGGACGCTCACCAATCTTAGACAAAAGTTACTTAAAAAAATTCCACTTACAAATGCTTAAAAACCTTGAAAACTTTGTTAAATGTAGCTGTAAACCTTGAATTTTAAAGTTTCTAACACAAATGGGGGGGGAGAGAGAGATGGGCATCAAGTTGCGCGAAACTCAGCTCCTTGATTAAAAAAATATTCTGCGTAATGCAAAAATCATATTCCAGCATTTTTTGTAGCATATTTTCAAAAATAATTTTATGTGACTCACATGTTTCATTTCTGACTATTCATTAAATACCTAATTCAGTATTTTAGAAGTTACTTTGTAATTGATTCCTTTATTAATATGTTAAGCACGAGAAAAAATATTACCCTACCTGTATTCTTTTTCGTTTTCTGCAGTACTAGTGATTGAAAAAGAAATTGTCGTTATAAGTATTTTTTAATATCTATTTTTAATCTTTAAAAGATGTGTCTTTCAAAGTTTTAACAATTTCGTAAGACTGTCCAATCAACTATTAAAACGTCAGAGACTGGAAAGTGCAAATGAAATGCTTTAAAGAATTTTAACTGTTCTAGAGTCTTTGAAAATCATTAAATATCTTTTTGAAACACCTTTAAATGTGCTTCAATCCTATTTCTTATCAAATTATTAAACTATGAATAACTAAATGGCCAGAATGTTACTCTCTCGTTAATTATTTTTTAAATCTCTACACTATTTCTTTTAAAGAATTTTATGTGTTTTATACTATTGGTTATTTTATGTTACTAAGTGCTGTGTCTGTCGGTGAGTTGGAGAACTGATCAAAAACTACTACACCAGACCGAAACTTAACTTAGCACTGAACGTCACTACGGGAGGAGCCAATAAGAGCTCTCAAGCAGTCAGCGATCTCCTCTAATTTGCCAAGTAGGCTGTGACGTTTTATCTAGCTCGTTTTTCATAGGCTAACATCACGCAAACGTCACGCTGACGTCACGATGTTTTTGTCAAGAAACGTTGCAATGTAGTTTTTGTAACTATAGTGAAAACCGATGTAAGCAAGTGATAATGTGTGTTAATCTTTTCTCCTCCCTAGTCCTTCCTCTCTGTCGCTTAATGTTAATCGTTTGTTAAACTGAACATTTTTTATGCTTTGATTAATCTGAATTTGCAAAAGAATGCAGAAAATTTATGAGATTGTTGTTTGCCTACTTTTCCAACATGTTTTTGAAGTCTCAATTGCCCCATATAAGGCATAAAAATGCAGAATTTTAAAACTTTTTTTTCAAAAATTTACCCGGGGGAGAAACCACCGGACCCACTAAAATTACGGATATTCTACCCCACTTAAAGAAGTCCTCATTGCATATCTCTCTTGATACCCCTACTCCTAATAAAGGTCAGTTCAAAAAAATAATAAGAATAAAGAAATGACTAAAAAAAACACACACACACATCAAACATCGGGGGGGGGGGGAGCTAAAAATTAGACTCATAACACACACAAAAATGTATGTGTGTTTGGACAATGTGCGAAACTTGGCCCCTCCCAAATTTTTTTTCTGGATACGGCCTTGAGACATGAACTCAGATCTTTTACTTGCTAATAAATTTAATTTCCTTTTCCTGAAGATCCTGTCCTGAAGATTTCGTCGATGAAATTGTTAATGCGAAAATTTTATTATTAATTCTAGAATTTTTTTCAAAATCTATTTGCTTTTTTTTTTTGCGTATGATTATCTTTTGAGATGAAAATCGTAGGTGAGCAATGATCCTGTAACTAGATTAAAATGTTGACCCAGATTTTCCAGCACTCTTCGTTGCTCAGTCTAAATAATAAACAGTCTATGTACGTTTAAATAAAGGGGCGGCAAATTGACGAACCGCCCCGGGCGGCAGAAGCTGTAGCTACGCCACTGCCCCCCCCCCCACTGCATACCATAGAGACCCGTTAAAAGGATACACAACTATTCACAGCACAGCAACGCATTCTTACAAAGAAAGGACAAGGACAGGAGAGAGAAAATACATATACGCCCAAACCGGAGTTCGAACCCGGAAACTCCCGATCCACGATCAGACTTCTCTGACCACTACAGACAAAGTAGCCAGCTATTCCCTTTAGTAGGTTGACTCCCCGCTCCCCTAAATCACGGGCCTTAACGGGTCCCCAAAACGGTAAATATGCTACTGCTTCTTGAGCTGGTACGCCACTGATAGCTATACCACTGATATTGTTTTCACATTTACCCCTACTAACACTGCTACAGCGTTAAAACTGCGGGTTGCGCATGGTATCTTTTAGTTAACGTTGTAGCACCATTTCATTCATTTCATTTCATTTCACACTCCACGGTCCCCCGTACCTACCACAGTTTTGTGGTTTAACCGGGATAGGGCCCTGAAGAGCGCTCTGATCTTAATTTTGAACCAGAACCTAGGTTCTGGTTCAAAATTAAGATCAGAGCGCTCTTCAGGGCCCTATCCCGGTTAAACCACAAAACTGTGGTAGGTACGGGGGACCCTGGAGTGTGAAATGAAATGAAATGAATGAAATGGTGCCACAACGTTAACTAAAAGATACCATGCGCAACCCGCAGTTTTAACGCTGTAGTAGTGTTAGTTGGGGTAAATGTGAAAACAAACAATATCAGTGGTATAGCTATCAGTGGCGTACCAGCTCAAAAAGCAGTAGCATATTTACCGGTTTGGGGACCCGTTAAGGCCCGTGATCTAGGGGAGCGGGGAGTCAACCTACTAAAGGGAATAGCTGGCTACTTTGTCTGTAGTGGTCAGAGAAGTCTGATCGTGGATCGGGAGTTTGCGGGTTCGAACTCCGGTTTGGGCGTATATGTATTTTCTCTCTTCTGTCCTTGTCCTTTCTTTGTAAGAATGCGTTGCTGTGCTGTGAATAGTTGTGTATCCTTTTAACGGGTCTCTATGGTATGCAGTGGGGGGGGGGGCAGTGGCGTAGCTACAGCTTCTGCCGCCCGGGGCGGTTCGTCAATTTGCCGCCCCTTTATTTAAACGTACATAGACTGTTTATTATTTAGACTGAGCAACGAAGAGTGCTGGAAAATCTGGGTCAACATTTTAATCTAGTTACAGGATCATTGCTCACCTACGATTTTCATCTCAAAAGATAATCATACGCAAAAAAAAAAAAGCAAATAGATTTTGAAAAAAATTCTAGAATTAATAATAAAATTTTCGCATTAACAATTTCATCGACGAAATCTTCAGGACAGGATCTTCAGGAAAAGGAAATTAAATTTATTAGCAAGTAAAAGATCTGAGTTCATGTCTCAAGGCCGTATCCAGAAAAAAATTTTGGGAGGGGCCCAGTTTCGCACATTGTCCAAACACACATACATTTTTGTGTGTGTTATGAGTGCTAATTTTTAGCCCCCCCCCCCCCCCCGATGTTTGATGTGTGTGTGTGTTTTTTTTAGTCATTTCTTTATTCTTATTATTTTTTTGAACTGACCTTTATTGGGGGTAGGGGTATCAAGAGAGATATGCAATGGGGTAGAATATCCGTAATTTTAGGGGGTCCGGGGGTTCCTCCCCCCGGGTAAATTTTTGAAAAAAAGTTTTAAAATTCTGCATTTTTAGGCCTTATATGGGGCAATTGGGACTTCAAAAACATGTTGGAAAAGTAGGCAAACAACAATCTCATAAATTTTCTGCATTCTTTTGCAAATTAAGATTAATCAAAGCATAAAAAATGTTCAGTTTAACAAACGATTAACATTAAGCGACAGAGAGGAAGGACTAGGGAGGAGAAAAGATTAACACACATTATCACTTGCTTACATCGGTTTTCACTATAGTTACAAAAACTACACTGCAACGTTTCTTGACAAAAACATCGTGACGTCAGCGTGACGTTTGCGTGATGTTAGCCTATGAAAAACGAGCTAGATAAAACGTCACAGCCTACTTGGCGAATTAGAGGAGATCGCTGACTGCTTGTGAGCTCTTATTGGCTCCTCCCGTAGTGACGTTCAGTGCCAAGTTAAGTTGCGGTCTGGTGTAGTAGTTTTTGATCAGTTCCCCAACTCACCGACAGACACAGCACTTAGTAACATAAAATAACCAATAGTATAAAACACATAAAATTCTTTAAAAGAAATAGTGTAGAGATTTAAAAAATAATTAACGAGAGAGTAACATTCTGGCCATTTAGTTAATTCATAGTTTAATTATTTGATAAGAAATAGGATTGAAGCACATTTAAAGGAGTTTCAAAAAGGTATTTAATGATTTTCAAAGACTCTAGAACAGTTAAAATTCTTTAAAGCATTTCATTTGCACTTTCCAGTCTCTGACGTTTTAATAGTTGATTGGACAATCTTACGAAATCATTAAAACTTTGAAAGACACATCTTTTTAAGATTAAAAATAGATATTAAAAATACTTATAACGACAATTTCTTTTTCAATCACTAGTACTGAAGAAAACGAAAAAGAATACAGGTAGGGTAATATTTTTTCTCGTGCTTAACATATTAATAAAGGAATCAATTACAAAGTAACTTCTAAAATACTGAATTAGGTATTTAATGAATAGTCAGAAATGGAACATGTGAGTCACAAAAAATTATTTTTGAAAATATGCTACAAAAAATGCTGGAATATGATTTTTGCATTACGCAGAATATTTTTTTAATCAAGGAGCTGAGTTTTGCGCAACTTGATGCCCCCCCCCCCATTTGTGTTAGAAACTTTAAAATTCAAGGTTTACAGCTACATTTAACAAAGTTTTCAAGGTTTTTAAGCATTTGTAAATGTAATTTTTTTAAAGTAACTTTTGTCTAAGATAGGTGAGCGTCCAGCAAAGCAGAGGGTCTATGAACGTATCCGTTTCTGTGTGGTCTTGTTGATTGAGGACATGTTTAGCTATTTAAATTCCTCGAGAGTTACAAATGCTTATAAATGGGGACCAACAAAGTGCCCTCTTAATTGAAGCAGGGCAGTGAGAAGCAATCTCAGCCTAGTCGGAAACTAGGGGCCCGCCGATAAGGGGGTAAAAATCTGAGTGGTGTAAGTTTTATAAGTTTTATGGGAGAGGGGAGGGGGCGCCGATCAAACTGACAAGTAGCTTGCCTTGAGCCTGAATTGATTTGGAAAAGAGAGCTGGAAGTGCTAATGAGTCTTGTTTTCAAGTATGTTATGCAGCTAATGAAAATTTGAATGACCTTTTTTTTTGTACTTCTTCAAATTTTCACTCGTTTAATAGTTAATAAGAAAAAAATACCTTTTTTTTGCCATTTGAAATTTAAACAAAAAAAAGAAAACTTTTTTTTTCTGTTTTACATTACAAAACATTTCGAGTTTCGGGGGGGGGGGGGCCCGTCGCCCCCCCCCCTCTGGATACGGCCTTGTCATGGCTTATGCATCGTTTAAAGAATCACAAAACATTTTTCTTCATGAAAATAATTCTTTGTTCTAACAAACAGTAATGTAACCATTAGATATTTTAGAAGACATTTCTAGAATGGCCAGTTGGTTCACTTTTAAAGCACGAACAACATTAAAAACATTAATGATCATAGCAAGTAGTTTTAGCCCATCCATTATATTAAAGTTATATCGCATATCTTTTAATTAGTGAGCATGAAATAAAATTAAACAAAAAGTTTACAGTTTAAATGTTCTTCAATTATAAATTTAGAAATGTACATTTTTTACCTAAGTCAGAACCATAACTTATGGTTCTTACACATTTGTGGTGTGGAATCACAAAATAAGTAGTATAAGTCATTTATTCGTTTGTTTACACGTCCATTTGATGAAAATTACTGTTAATCATAAAACAGAAAATCTTTCATAGTAAAAATATTGCATTTTTTACTTTGATCCATGGTTTTTTAAGGTGGAAAATTTCTATCTTTGTTTAAAGATGCAAAATAACTGCCAAAAATGAAAAAATAATATTTCAATGCAAGTTGTCATACAAAATACATTATCCAATCTTTACGTTCAATAATTTTCAGAGCAAATTTCCGATGCGTTCATTTTGAAATAGGTCCGCTATCTTAACTATTTCACTTTGCCCTACATTCCCCTACTTACTTTATTTACAAAAAATTCATTAAAAATTCCCACCAGATAACAGCAATAGGAAATCGAAACAAAGGTGGAGACAGCATCTGCATAAAAGGCAGCATCTGTATAAAAACAATTTTCTGCAATTTTTTTACCTTGTTTTTACTTTTTTCTCCCTTAAAAGGATTGTCTCAATGGCGCCCCAATTTTTCTTTCTTTCTTTTTTTTTAAATTTCTTATGCTTTATTTTTTCTTACAAAGATTGTGCCTCGATGCCGCTCAAACTCTGCGAGGTTTTTATTTTATTGTTTCCTTCTTTTTCTTACAAAGTCTACGCCTCAATGCCACTATTTTTTTTCGTGACGTCTGTACCTTGTTGCCGCCCCAATATTGCTTGGTTGTTATTTAAATTTACCCTTTTCTCTTTATTGCGAGCCCTATACTTGAGGACGTCTGTATCTCGATGGCCCCCTATGTATTTTCTTGGCAATTTTTTTGATTTTTGCTCTTTTTCCTCCCGTATAAAGCCTCTGTCCTGATACCGTCCAGATTTCACACACTTTCAATTTTTTTTCCTTCTTGTTGTTCCCCTTTCATTTTTTTAGTGGTGCATGTGGTTTGCCGGCGTCCTTCTCATTTTGGCGCCCCCTTAAAAGTGCCGCCCGGGGCGGACCGCCCCCCACGCCCCCCCTTAGCTACGCCACTGTATAGGGGGTTGAATTTAAAAAAAAAAAAAAAAAAACAGAGGGAAACTTACAACGAACCAGACCCGTCAGGAGGGGGGGGGGGGGTCATTTGCTAGTTTTGAGAAATCAGTTTATAAATGAGTGTGGTGTTTGCTTTTTTCCGATGAAATTGCATTGTGTTTGCACCCTTTGCCCCCCCCCCCCCCCTCAAGAGACGTGAAATGACGTTCCTGCAGCGATGCATTATACTTAGTCGGGTCATATTTTTCGTGGTACCTCTGGTACTCAACTGTAGATGATCATGTTAGTGTACTTGATACACTATGTACTTTACTTATTTCTCTAACTATCAATCTACCATTATTAATTTTAGACAGTACAATTAGCATAGAATTCTCGGGACATAAATGTTTTTATACTTTAGCTGCCTAAAAACAGTTTTATTTTAAAAACTCTACTTAAGTAAGCACTAAAAAAGTTTTTTTCTGAATAACGTCTAAAAATATGTCTAGTTTTGTAGTGAACAGCAGTTTTTAGTGATGACCAAATAATCAAGAAATGAAAAACTGCTTTACTGTTAATGTAAACATAAAGACGTAATAATAGAGTCAACACAATTCATGACCAATAATCATATCGGCACTTGACTGTTCTGCATTCATTAGAACGGAATTTCAACATACGGAAAATAAAACTAAAACTTTCAAAAATGATTGCTTCCAAAACTGCAAGTAAAAATACATTCAAAAATAACTAATTTAAAGTAAAGTTTAAGTTTAGTTTTAAACTAATTTAAGTAAGATGAAGGAAGTAAATGGAACTCTGGATGTCATGAAAGTAATCTTGCAGCTTTCGACAAGAATATTAGTAAACGAGGAATAACCTTGAAAACAAACCAAAATTTAGTTTGCAACAATGTATCCATGTGGTTTTGAAGTTAACTCAGCACAATTCTAATTCTCTAGCGAAGAAAACTCTGGTCAAAGAAAACCCTCAAAGTCGAACATTTGAGGAGAATCATTAGTGAAAATTTACCAACATTTGAAACAATTTTCCTAAATAGAGCACAGGGTTCTTGAACCTTTGGTAAAGCAAAAAGTTAAGTATAATAGCAAAAGAAGGAATAACTACATGCTTGGCACTCATTAAATAACTTGAGGCCTATGTGACTATTGAAGTTTTGCATCTTATCTCCTATAATTGAGGAATGTTTATTAATGCCGAATAAGTATCAATAGAAGTCAAATCACTCGTTTTGCTAATTTCATGAGTTTAAGTTAAAATTTGATAAGAAAAACTATTAAAACACCATTTGATAATAACTAGATGAGTATTAATTCTTTACTCAACGAATGCGTATTTTAAAATCTCTTTTAGAATTTTCAATTAAATTTACAACACTAGGAGCAATAAAATGTCGAAACGGTGGTCAAAAGAATTTTAGACATTCAATTTAATTACTATTTTTTAAGAAAACTAAACTTTGGAAAAGGTATTTTTACTCAAAACAGTTAAATTGTCGCTGTATTTTGATAAGTTAATTTAGTTTTAATTTGATGAACCCATATTAAGAATGAAAAGCTACATTAAGTATGGCCGACTACTGGATAAGTCATCCAAACTGCTTAGAACCAGTGGTCGGCCTACCATGGCCGGCTATTGGAAATGCAGAAGAATTCTGTACCCAGTAGTCGGCCACCCCTTTAAAAAACAATAGTCTAACCAGCAGGGACGTCATTTCAAGTTTTTCCAGGTGGGGGGCAAAGGGTGAAAACAATGCAATTTCATCAGAAAACAGCAAAAGCCACGCCCACTTATATGTAAATACACTGACTTCTCAAAGCCGGGAGGGGGGGGCAATTGACCCCCCCCCCCCCTAAATGATTGGCCTGCTAACCAGGAATTCGCTCTTTCATTGGAACATCATGTTAGACATTTCATTGAGGTAAAAATCACTCAATTTAACAGTAGAATTTAACTAATGAGTAATTGGCCATTTTAAGAAGAAGTGTCCTCTTAGCTGAAAAATAAGCAGAATCGCAATCTTGGATGACGGGCACACCATTCAAAATGAAATGACTCATTACTAATTCAAAAAAAGTACCCAAAACTTAACTGCCACTGGTTGAGGATTGAGGATAGGTACATGAATGTGTGAATGCGTCATATCTGATTTTGAATTAAAAATGTACTGTTTATGAGGAGTTTTATGTCATTGTGGCAGACTACTGGAGCACTTACCCTACCTTTTTTTCATATCCTTTTAAGTTTTAGCACATCTGACCTACATACTGGACTTATTTTGCTACCAGAAAACGTATTAAAAGGAGCTATTCTTTTTCTTTGAAACGAGAAGACTAAGAGACCTCAGGCCGCTTTGTTTTTTTTATGTTGGTTTACGCATTTGCAGGTATTATATAATATAAGAAAATAATCATAACATGTAAAAAGTAGACAAATAGAAAATACCATTGCTGCTATAATGTTTCCAAATAAGAAATTTTGGGAGGTCACTGGGAAATCCCACTTATACCTCTGAAGATGTCTCACCGAATTTACTCTTTCTGATATTTCAAAGCTAGTAAGTAATGTGCACGTTTACTACTTCCCTAAGGAATGATTTAATTGCAATTAAAAAATTAAATTGTAAAAATATGTACACAAAAATAAGTGGTTTTAGTTTTTCTATTTCTTAAAACGAATTCATATTTATCATTATTATATACCTTTTACGACAAGGTCACCATGGCTTTAGACAACAAAAAGTGTGTAGCCCCAAAGCAGAATACTTCGTGATGTTTTGCAATATAAAATCATTTGACCAAAATTGTTCTGCAAGTACTTCAAGCACTACGCTTGTGTAGAAATGTCCTATTTTAAAAACTGTTCCCAAAATCAAAACTGATTCATACAGGTCTATGAAAGGAATACTGTATTTTTCGCCATATAAGATGCACCCTATTTTTAAGGAGGCAAATCTAGAAAAATCTGGGCTTTTGTATTTGCCTTATAAGACGCGGGCACTTTTTCCCTCCCGATTTTGGGGAGAAAAGTGCGTCTTATACGGCAAAAATACGGTATTTGTTTATTTGTTCATTCACAATCTTATTGCAGAAAAAAGTATGAAATTTAATTTTCAGGCACACATTCTTGACAGAAAATGAAAAACCCAGTACTATGCCTTCATTCTCGGCAGATGAAAGTCCTGCCTCTGTTTCTCCAAACATCAAGGAGTTCTGAATGCTCTGACACTGCATTAGAAGCAATGTTTTCATTAAGAATAACAGCACATGGCCAATAATGTAACCAAGTGATGGCTACAAAGATGTTGAATGGAAAATTTTTGCCTTATATAGCGAATCATTAAGGGATTAGTTTTCGAGGGAGGTCGTTTAAGGTATATAACACAGGTGTAGCCACATAAAATTTTCTGCAGAAATCCTACAGGTTTCTGCAGGTTTTCTCCAGATCTTTTAAATAAACATGTAATTTTGAGCAAATTCTAAATTTTGTCCTTTTTGTAGTAAATCTAAAATTCCTGCAAGTGTCGCAAAAAATCGACTTCTTGATTTTCTGCCTAGTAAGCTAAGTAGCAGAAAAATTTGAAGAAATATGCAGAAATTGTGCTGAGTTTCTGTAAAATATATTTTTAGTTCCAAAAACTAATTGCAGAAAATTTGCCTTTCTGCAGAAAATTTTTCGGACTTTCCCCTCACATTTGGACAGAATTGTTCTGCAGTTAAAGTACCTGCTCTGCGACGTACGTTCCAAATATAGCAGTATTCTGCTTTGGGGACAGAAACTAATTCCAGCTAAAACAGGACTGAAATTATAAGAAAATTTTAAAAACACACATGTTGGTATCTTTTAACTAAACATGTAATTTTAAGCAAATTCTAGATTTTGTCCCGTTCGTTGTAAAACTAAAATTCCTACAAGTGTTGCAAAAAATTAGACTTTGATTTTCGGCCTAGTAAGCTTAATTTGCAGGCAAATTTAAAGAAATCTGCAGAAATTGGGCTGAGTTTCTGCAAAATATATATTTAGTTACAATAGCTAATTGCAGAAAATCTGCCTTTCTGTAGGAGAATTTTCAGCATTTGGACAGAATTGTTCTGCAGTTCAAGTATCTGTTCTGCGACGTACGTTCCAAATTTAGCAGTATTCTGCTTTAAGGGTGTGTAGATGTTTACATTGATTTTCAAAAAGCTTTCGATAAGGTGCTGCATGTTGCACTGCTCTGTAAATTAGCTGATATAGGAATTGAAGGTAGAATTTTAGTATGGGTTAGGAATTGGCTGACAGGAAGGAAACAAAGAGTAGTTGTAAGGGGTAACCATTCTACATGGAGAGGTTTTAAGTGGGGTTCCCCAAGGAGCAGTTATAAAGTCAAGATTAAACAAGTATTACGGTAATTCAATGCAACTGAAATGAAAACTTTCGATCGAAACTTAAAACATCATATATTAGGGCTTCACCCAGCGCACTTTATAAATACCAAAACATGTTTTGTCTTGAAATTATCATCGCGGAAGTTTGCGCTCTCGTCATGTTATGGAAACTTGTGACAAGCAGAGATTGCATTTTTTTATCAATATAAATTCATTTTATCTAAAACACAAGAGTTAATCTTCATAGACGAACATAAAACACGTTATTTCCTTCAGTATATGTTTCTTGCTGCGATGTTTTTCAATCCCCAGGATTTTTTATAAATTTGCGATTTGAATGTGTGACGCGCTGCCGGCATGACATTGAAGCAATAAAAAGAGTTTTACTGTCACGAATTAAAGCAAAATTTAAAAATTTTGCTATGGATTGTATGTGCGACAAAGTTTACAGTATGAAAGTAGAAACATTTTTGGTTTTTATTTGGAAGTGCTTGGGAAATTCATTTGTGACTTAAATTAGCACTTTTCTTGATATGAGCAAAGGAGAACCAGAGGGGATGTGATTCAGTTGTTTAAATTTATCAAAATGAAAGATGTTATAGGGTTAAATTTTTGCACGGAATGCAGGACAAGGGGTCGTTGTTATAAGCTGTTTAAATCTCGGGCTAGCCAGGGAATTCGGAAAATAACTATTTTAGCAGAGTAGTGGAGATCGAGGAGATTTAAAGTTATATCTCACAAATCTAAAGCCAAATGATAAAAAAACATTACACTAAATTCACCCCCCACTAAAAAACAGTCATCTTTTATTTCCTTATACAATTATTCTATATAAGAAGATGTGTACCAGATTTGTTTTGTGCTGTATTACTATAAAATATGAATAACAATAATAAGTTTTACTCTCCATCTGTTCTTTCAATTTCAATTTTTTTTTTTTTTGCAGTAAAGCTGTCAAACTAAATTTTTAAAAAAGTTTTCTGGAATTTAAGAAGTTTTGGATTGTTTAAAAAAAAAAAATAGCTCTTATACTCTGTTGGGTAAATTTCTGATTCATCTTGTTATATTTACATATATCTTGCTTTAATCTGGTTATTTTGGGACATTATAATAGACATTTATAATAGCACTTAACCATCTAATTCACAGCTTTAGAATGCTTCAGTTCTATTATTTCAGTGCCTGACTTACAGTTTTGGTACAACCCCTAGGGGGTCCACAGAACAAAAAAGTTTTGGAACCCTTTGTCTAATATGAGTATTTACTTTACGGATCAAATTGAACTGTTCCTGGCCAAAGGTGATTTAACCTTTTAACTGTCATCCCCGAGATAGTCTCGGGCACAGCTGGTTTTCGAAAATGTCACGCCCAAGTATTACTCGTGGTTAATTTTTTTTAGTGCATCGTATTGTTATATCCGAATATATATCGGGAGATGTTTATTTCGGCTTCATCTCTTTGTCAAACCCGACTGTTTCTCGAGTTTGTGCTTGAAAAAGTGTTAAAAATCAAAATAATTTGACAGTTAAAGGTTTAATGCACTTCTATAAATTTGCAATGTAGAAAGGACATAGGCAATAGCTAATTTTTACCCTGCTCTAATTTTATAAGTGGATATTTGTATATTTTTTTATTCATACATAGAAAACAGTTGTATTTTGTGAATAAAGCAATAGTAAATTTCTGGATACCTTGAAAAATATTAAATGTTTTTACTACTACTCGGCATTGGCCGAGTGCCTGAACAAAATTTACCAAGTACTCGGTACACCACTAGTAGTTATCGTATGTTTAGTGAATTCCCCTCTTTTCTTCTATTAAAATAAAGAAAAGTAATAAAACCGGCTGTAGAAATTTGATAAAACAAGAATAAGGTGACTGTTTTCAGTTTTCTTTTACCTCAGATTTGCAAAACAGAAAAAAGGTTGTGAGGAGAGGAATACCTAAGCTTGTTCATTAGGGTGGTTCAAAAAAATTTTTTTTTTTGCTACGGACCAAGGCGCACCCTACTTTTTTTACATTTATGTATGAGATCACTCCCCTAAAATTTCAGCTCTCTACTCTAAATAGAAGATGGTGCTCAAACATCCTTCATTTTTCCGCTTTTTCGTAATTTTCACAATTTTTGAGTTTTTCAGACTAAAGAGACCATTTTCTTGGAAGAGATTTCTTTTTTAATTATTCTCATTTTCCAACGCATAAATACTAGTTCAAACAATTGGAAAGTTTCTTAGTCGTTTGAATCTATATAGCAACACCTTTGATACAATTGATTATTTAGTAGATCGCAGCATACAATGTAGATTGCAGTACTACTTGTCTACATCTTGTGCTACGATTTTCAAAACTTATGCTTGCCAAAATAGAGTTGTGGAAGAACTGTGCAAAATGTTTTTTATGTTTTTAAAGTAGTGGGATGCAGAGAAAAAAAAAATGCAAGATTTAAAGTTTTAAACTAATAGAGCTAACAGTATCACAAGAAGAATAAATTAAATTATAAAAACTAATTGCACAAAATAAACAATTGTAGCTATTCTGGCATAGAACTGATCTGAAATTTAGGCAAAGATATTTACTTAATGTTTACTTTGGCCATCATATTCCTCACAAGTTCTATTCTTTTTAATAACTTTAAAGCGAAAAAATGTTTGGCAAAGAATTAAACAAACAAAAACAAAAAAAAAAAAAAAAAGAAAAGAAAAGAATAGAACTTAAAAATTACTTTAACAAGTTTGAAGCTTCACAACTGTGAGCTTTTTATAAATATATAGATAAATCTATGATCACTCTTGCTGATTATAAAGAGATAATTGAGATATTATTAGTCAAATAGGGAGCCCTATCTGAGAAAATCCAGTTTCTTATATGCCTCAAAATATTTATGCTCCTATATAAGAAAGAGATTTTTCATTTAATCATGAGAGAAATAACCTAGGTACAACACTTTCTACAGTTTCAGCGCCTTTCTGTACAGTACAACAAATAGATTGAACACTAATAGATGCTATTAAAACTTCTGGGAATATCTGAACTTGGAAAAAAACCTTATAAGACCTGGAAATTGAAATAACAACTAGGACAGTTTTATTAAAGTACTTGTGATACCTTTCTGGTGAATTAATTAGTTTGACTTAGTTTTGCGTATCAAATTCTAGTTGAAAGAAAAACAAGTTATTATAAGAATAAAGATGTGAAATATAACAAGTGTAGTACAGAACAATTGGATTTTTTTCAAACATGAATATTAGAGATTATTTTGTTACAATCTTCGTCCTACGCCCCAACGAATGCAAATATGATATCAATCACAGAATTAAAAGAAAAAAACTAAAATAAATAAATAATGGTAAATAACGTTGCTGAGGAAAATGTTCAAATAATTCAAGAATTTAACAGATTTTTTTTCAATAATGAGGATAATAAGCAGTTTCTTTCACCTGCTGTTGAAGAAAATTGAGTACTTATCTTTGCTGAGACAGTAAAATATTCAATACTAAAAGTCTCTCTCAAAAAAAATCTATATATTAATATACATAGAAAGTTGAATTGCATAGCAATAAGTTTAAATATTTTGGCTTTATTTAAAAACTTCTAGCAAATTTCAGTATAACAATACTGCTTGGCACAAAATGAACTTCAAATGTATCTGACACTATTCTTGCTGTTTCTTATGTAATATGCCCCACTAAATCCAAACATGATCTCCGTTTCCCCCTTCACGGTAATCGCACTCGAACATAACTGGAATAAATATAAATAATACTGAAAGGCTCTTTACTGAGTTAAATCTGCGGTGCGACTCATATGTAACATGCGATGTTCCCAAGGTTTTAGAAAAAATTTTACAGCTTGAAATATTTTTTGGACGTAGGAGTCATAGAAGCAGTCCAATATTGTTGTGTTGCACCAGAAAATAAGTGCAAAATTTTGCAGCTGGGAAAAATGAGTTGTTGATGAAATGTTAAATATTTTATGGAGGGGGGGGGGAACCCCCATGAGTCTCCTAACTTGCGAAAAATGTTCATGATTTTGAACTTTTCACCTCTCCAGCCCTATAGAAGAATGTTAATGGTAAATATACTGCTTCCTTCCCCTCCAAATAATATCTATGAAATTGTCGAAATTTGATGAAAATAGGAGGGGAGGGGGGCGCTATTTTCGAAAAGTAGGAGGCAATGGGGGAAATTGTGACCATATTAGGATTCAGGGGATCATTGAACATAAGAATCAGCAAAAATGATAGCAAACAAGCGAATTTTTTTTTTTGCAGCTCAACCGAAAAACGTTTGAAATTGACAAAAACCAGAGAACTGTTTGGGCTTTGAGCACCGTCTTTTTATTTAAGTAGGAGGTTGAAATTTTGACACTATATTAGGGTGGATAAAGGTAAAAAAATGAGCCACCGCCGTGACCTCTAGGACAAATTTTTTTTTTTTTACCATAGGTTTGTGAACCACCCTATTGTTTATATTATATAGCCATCATATATTATCCAGTTTGATGACAGCTTTTACTTAATTTTTAGGTCAGTGTTATAATTTCCTACCATGGTATGGCTTGTAGAAAATCAGTAAAATATTATTCCAGTAAGACCTTGAGTAACCTGGCCCATGTGCGTAGCCAGGACTCGTATTAAGGAGAAGCACATACAATGGGAGGTCACTGTGACCTCCCAAAAAGTAAATTTTCTCCTAAGAGTTTTCAGAGGTCATTTCACCACATTCACCCCGATTTTCGGAAGTCACTCCGACCTCCCAAAATGTACAAATTCTCCCAAGCAAAAGAAAAGTGCCGTTCTTGTTATTTTCACTCTATGCAAAACTATTTCTTTTCATATTAAGTTGTCAGACTTTATTTTAACACTTTGGATTCTTGCTACAAACATTTTTAACCATATTCAGCTGTTTTTGAAGAGTTGGAGCACATGTGTATCAGCATGTAACCAGAAAAATAAATTGGCTAATAAGAAAAAGTTGTGAAGTCACAGGGACTTCCCATCAGGGTGCCCCTGGCTCTGATCAAGGGGGTTGCAGTTGTCCCTCCCTGCCTTCCTTTGGCTGCGGCAATGGCCTGGCCACCCCTACTAAATGACCACACCTCTTAAAAGTCAATTTGTCGTGGCAGATTTTTTGTCCCATAGACCTAATGATACAATTTCCTCGAATGGCAGCCGCCCTACCTATCTGAATGATGCGGAGTGTGTTCATCAATTCGATTTTTCCGAAAAATCTGTTAGCTTCCTTTTTCTAATCTTCAGCCCTTCAGCTAAAGATCAACTTAGGTTTTTTTTATTTTTAAATATTAAATTTAAACAACATTTTATACAACATGCAAACATTTCACAAATGATTGTAAATATCATTCATATAATTATACCATTTAAACTATGTATTTTTACTTGAAATGTATATTTAGATATGAACAATGAAAGAAACTTAAATCTAAGGTCTATATATTATAATAAATAATGATATAAAAAATCAAACAACAGTGGTTTTCAGATGCATTTACTATTTGATTGAAAATTTTGGATATTTTCGAAAGTATGATGATATTTTCAAACCTTGATTTTCGGTGCCTATGTCTAAGAGAAATGGACTCATTAATGTTTGCCTATTTAATTTTCATTATTTTATTTCTTGATCTTGCTACCATTTTATGTAGTTTTAGACTGTAGGTTATTCTGAACCTTTTCTACTTCAATTTAAAAGGAGACTTTTTTAGATTTATAAAATACTTTTTTCCTTTACAGGATGATGGCTCTGAATTATCTGGCGACAGACGTTCATCAAGCATCAGCAAAGATGATTCCTTTAACAAGAATGACGAGCAGGACTCTGCCAATGAGAACTCGGGCAGCGACTCCGACTCGGATTCGAGTTCGGACTCCCAGTCGGGCAAGTCGGGGTCAGGCTCTGGCTCCGGCTCCGGATCCGACAATGAAAAATCGAATTCGGACAATGAATCCAAGAAAAGCTCCAAAGGCTCTAATTCGGAATCCGGGAGCGGAGGATCCGATTCGGAAAGTGATAACTCGGATTCAGATAGGTACAATATTCAAAGTGTTTCTATATTTATTTTTCCTTGTTCTTATTAATAGATGCACTTAAAAAAAAATATTTAATACTAAAATATTATACTTTATCAAGTAAGATCCCTTTACCCCCTCTTTAGACAAGCTCACTTTAAATTTTAATAAATAGCGAGAGTAACCCACTTGGGTTTTCCTATGTGGTAAGTGGGTCGTCTGTCGGTAAGTAGATTAGTAATGTACTTTGTTTTTTAAACAATGTAATCGTTAAAAATACCTGAACCATTGTTTTGGCAAACGATGCTGGACTTGTTTTTATTAATAATGTTCAAGACCAAATTAGTCAACAAGTTTAAAGTATTTTGTTTCAAAACTTTTGTAAGGCTTCAAAAATGAACTGCCTTAAAAAGGGGTCCCACTTACCCCAAACAACCCTACTTGTTTGGTTTTAAAAATTATCTTTGCTATTTTAATACGCTTTTATTAGTTTCACACGTGGGTTTGTTTATTTGCCTGTATGTAACTCTGAATGAAAGGTAAAACTCATGTTCTTCACAAATACAATAGTAATATTTTTCATAGTATTATTATACTAAAGGCTAAACTATATTCTATGTTGATTTATTATAAGTGTATTTTGTGTATGCAACTCTAAATAAAAGTTAAAATTCGCGTTTTTTGCAACTATGAAAGTAATATATTTAACACTATTATTAATACAAAAGGCGAAACTATATTGTTACATACTAGCGGTACCCGCACGGCTTTGCCCGTGGTATAAAATTAAAAGTTCATTTGTAACGTAATTGATAAAACAGAAAAAATGCTCTATTTTAGTTGTAATTCAACAATAATTCCTTCAAAGTATGATATAAAAATCTGGGATGGACCCCACGCTACTTAATTTTACGTGTAAATTTCTTAGTAGATGCCTTAAGTGCTAAAATAGTGCTTGGAGTGAGCAAGATAACAGTTCAAACATTTATATCTCTAATTTGCCACGAAACAATGCAAAAAAAAAATGTTTTACAATCAATCTCCTAAATATCGCCGATTTTAACATGGATGTCGTGGATTTTTCGCAAAATATCGCCAATAGCGCCAAATTGAGTCCAAATAAAAAAAAAGAACTTTTTTTCGCCAAATTGGCGGCAAATACTTGACGACCAAAAGCTTGCCGATATATTGCCAAGTGGTCGCGCCAATTCATATCACTTTTGTCTGCATTGAAATGAACACTGATTTACTCCATAAAAGGGGTAAAACACCTCCTTGGAACATTCGAATGCAACCCCAAATGGAGATGCACAAAAATAAGCTAAATGAGAAAATAAGAAAAATTTTGTTGCTCACAGACACCAACAAAAATCTTACCAAAGTTTAAAAGAAGAAGAAAGTTTTCTTTCCTAGCTTTAAAAACAAAACAATACATTTTCCGAAATGAAACAATTTAAAAAGAACGATGCAATAACGCAATTGATACGATATTTGGTTAATCTGTGCTTTAGGTACCCTTTTCTCGCTAAAAAGATAGGCGCGCCAAGCGTGGTAACCCTGGCTATTTTGCGTAGTTTCTCTCGGAGCTTTCACTTCCGCGAGACACGCAAAAACGCGCCAAGTAAGGTCCCAAAGCATTTTCACCGGGAAAAAGACTGCCAGAGAATTGAAACAAAAAAATACTACGCCTCCTCTAAAAAAAATATTACAAAATACTACTGTTTCCAAACGTTGCCAAAATCAATGTTGCGAAATCTATGAAAACGAAGAAAAAAAATCTGCCAAATCTTTTAATTAAGTCATTAGTATATTGGAAACAGGGTTGCCGGAAAAATACTACGGTCCTTATTTGGGCCGAAAAAATATTACCGTAGTTTCAAAAATACTACTTCTGGCGACGCTGGAAAAAGAACGAAACAAAAATAGGTATGAACACGTAACCATGGTAACAACATGAAAAGTTGATTTCCATTGATAAAATAATTAATTTCATCTCTCTTTTCAAACAAATTTTATTCTCGAGCCGAACCATTTCAGAATTGTTTGGCTTGGTTTACTGAAGGTAAGATTTGAATTCCGGGATTCTAAAAACAATTGTTACAGCTCTCCTTATGATCGTAGAAACTTCGAAAAAACTTCATGTTGTGCAGAAAATTTCAAGCTTTCGAATGACATAAGACTTGAAAATGTGTATGAAATATTTCTTCCCTATTTTATCAAATTTCCACTAAGAATTCGAATAGAAAAAGAACGAAATGGAATTTTCGAAAAATCTCTTTGAGGTGCAAAACTACATGCTACAAACTAATTTTGTGCCAAGTGGCATGAAAATCGACCGAACGGTTTTGGCGCTATGCGCGTAACAGACAGACAGAAAGAAGGACATACAGACCCACCTTCAGCTTTATTATTAGTAGAGATTGATGTACTGTGAGGGTTTCAGTTGTTTTTATGCAACCTAGAATAAAAGATAAAATTCACGTTCTTTTCTAATAAAAGAGTAATATGCTTAATACTATTATTGATACTAAAGGCTAAACTACAATATATTGCACGTTGATGTATGTGTGTCATGTACAAGTGCATGTAAACTTAGCGGATATTCTACAGTTTTGAAAATCAGATTGAAATCAGTTAGAGTATCATGAAATATGTTTAAAAAAACTTAAAGTGTATTTTTTATTTTTTTTAAAACCATTTTTAAAAATGATCTTTGCTATTTTTCTTTCGTTCTCTCGACATCCAGGGGTAGCCACAGCTCGGCGAGACAAGGGAAGGCCTCCTCCGATTCCGGACACAGCGACTCGGAGGACGAGAGCAAACCTTCGGACGAATCCAAGTCCCCGAGACAGAGGGACATCAAGCGATCGCCCAAAGGGAGGAAAGAATTGGACGATCTGAAACAGGTATGCGCTCCTTCACCAAACACATTCATTAAGAAAAAATTGCCCTTCAAACTCCGACATTTTGTTGCTAGCTCTCTCAAAACTCCTTCATTTGCTGTTGTTGTGTATATGATCTTCCCCTCTGACAATCATTCAAAAAATGTCAATTTTCTTAAAACAAATAAAAAGCCTCATACTACATCTTCAACTTTCCCTTTATCTGAAGACACCATAAGATGTAGTTCAGGGCTCGAAAATTATATTGCCCACCATGCCCTGGGCAAAATAAAAATTCTGATCGGGTTTAAAAATTCTACCCTTACATGCCCTACTGGGCATGTAATGTTTTAATCAAATATTTCTTTACAAAGCTTTTATTATTACATATTTTATGGAAAAACTACTTTCTCTTTACCAGAGTTAAAAATTTATTTTAAGCTTCATATTTGGACAATTTTACTACACTAGGTGGCCAAAAGTATCCGGACACTTTCAAAAATTCACATTTTTACATATAGCTGGAGAAATAAGTGATCAATTGTTCTTTAACTTTAGTCATACAAAATATAGGCTTCACCGAACATTTCCAAGTTGAAATTAAATTACCCTTGCATTTGGGGGACGATAAGAAGGGGGGTCGAAAGAATAACCGCTTTTTGACCATAAGTCTTTGAAAATAGCTCGGAATAAGCTATGCATTTCAGTAATTAATTAGCATACTATGTATAATTACTATACAAATTCAAATGAACGCACCACTCTTACTTCCGAAGATATGAAACATTTTTTAAAAAACGGCAATTTTATTTGAAGGGTTTTTGCTCATAACACGCAGAGTTTTTGATCAAACCTTATCAAAACTTCAGGAAAGATGACATAATACAAGAGAAAGAACATACTAAAACGGTTTTTAAAAATATTAAAAATCCGATGAGATATGAACGTTAAAAGGAAAAAAAATTTCACGGCGCATGCGCGAACGACAGAAATTTATAACTACAAAAATATTGTAGCCTGGTATATACTGCATCTTATAAAAAAAGTTCCAGTTGAATATCATGAAAATTGAAAAAGATATCAGCGGTCTAGTGAGCTGTATTTCATTCATTCGCAGACAATACATACATAGTGAGGTTCTGTCCACAAAGAGCTATTTTTAAAATAAAGGTTATTTTGTCATCGTTCAAAATCAACGTTTCAGGGGGTCTCCGTATACTTTTGGCCACCTACTTATAAGGTCTTTTTGGCCGAATGGGCGAAATGTGACTTCTATGCCAAATATAAATTTTTAAACAGTATACAATTTAACATTAAAAAATATGCTCGATTGTCCCCACACTATTTGTGAACAACCCCTCTCCATTTATGAATTGACTGCAAATGAATGAATTACAGCTCAACTAGATCGCTGATATCTTTTTCAATTTTTACGATATTCAGCTGGAACTTTTTTTATAAGATGCAGTATACACCAGGCTACAATATTTTTGTAGTTATAAATTTCTGTCTTTCGCGCATGCGCCGTGCAAAATTATTTCCTTTTAACGTTCATATCTCATCGGATTTTTAATATTTTTAAAAACCGTTTTAGTATGTTCTTTCTCTTGTATTTTGTCATCTTTCCTGAAGTTTTGATAAGGTTTGATCAAAAACTCTGCGTGTTATGAGCAAAAACCCTTCAAATAAAATTGCCGTTTTTTAAAAAATGTTTCATATCTTCGGAAGTAAGAGTGGTGCGTTCATTTGAATTTGTACAGTAATTATACATAGTATGCTAATTAATTACTGAAATGCATAGCTTATTCCGAGCTATTTTCAAAGACTTATGGTCAAAAAGCGGTTTTTCTTTCGACCCCCCCCCTTTTTATCGTCCCCCAAATGCAAGGGTAATTTAATTTCAACTTGGAAATGTTCGGTGAAGCCTATATTTTGTATGACTAAAGTTAAAGAACAATTGATCACCTATTTCTCGAGTTATATCTAAAAATGTGAATTTTTGAAAGTGTCCGGATACTTTTGGCCACCTAGTGTATTTATTTAATGTAATTTTTTAATAATTTATATTAAAATAATTCTTACTTAGATATAAAACTGCTAATTAAAGCTTTTTTTCTAGCTTAATGCGACAAATAAAATGTGTTTAATAATATACAATTGAAAAAAAAAAAACTTGGCATGTAAAAAATTTTTTTGGGCATGGAAAAGTTGAGAGAAATATACCCGGTAGGGCATGTAACATTTTTCTAGCCCTGATGTAGAGTTTGAGTTTTTTTTTAAACTAGTTTCAAATTGCGTTCCCAGAAATATTTGTTTTATTTCTTATAAAAATAATGCAAATGCAAAGTAAATTGGTTTTGACACAAGTTTTAAAACATTAATGTCTGGTTTCAAACTATATATAATCTAGAAGAAGCTTTTCTGGCCGAATAAAAATTTTTAACCATAAGATCTACCCTATAACAATTTTAAATGTTTTTTTTCGACTTCAGCACTTTATGTAATTAATATATAAACTTGTATGTGTATTGTTTCTACCCCCTCTAACAAACTCCCGCTGGGAAAGTCATCTTACTACTATTATATACACGAAAGTTTGTATGGATGGATGGATGTATGGATGGATGGATGTATGTTTGTTCCTCTTTCACGCAGAAACTACTGAATAGATTTTGATGAAACTTTTACATCAGAATAACACATAGGCTATAATTTATAACGATATTCAAAAAAGTTCGATCGATAGCGGCTTTTCCATTCCAAATTAAGGTACATATTTTTCATAAATCAAAAGGCATTGACCAAGCTAATTCAGTATTTAGTGTATCATCTCAACTCCCTGTCGAAAGCTAAAATTGTGGGCATCATTTCTTCTTTCCGTATTTAATGTTCAAGGCTTTTCTCAAGTCAAATCATGAAGGGGTTTTTTTCCAGCTTCATGGGGAATATCCAGGCTTTTACCATGATTTGTATTTAAAACGTTTTGTAGTCTTAGTTCTGTAAGTAGAATATTTATCCTTAAGCAATGTGTTTCTTAATGTGCATTGCTGCTTGAAAATATTATTTCTTTAGAATAAATTGTATTCCTTTATTAGTAAATTGTTCACTGTATCAATTAGTTTCACAAGTTTCGTAGATTTTTCGGTCCTGCTTAATCGGGTAACGGATAAACGAATAAAATATCCTGGAACTGGATATTTCCCATGCCATAGACGCAATGCGAAAGATTCCGCTTAATTGAATTCTTCGCTTAATCAAATAATATTTCTTGGAACCGACAGTATTCGTTTGAGCGGAGCCGACAGTATGTATTTTAGAGTATCGGTAATGTAATCGCTTGAAGAGATTAGCAACTAATAAATGGATTGGGTTCATTATTTTCCAATTTAATGGAATTTTAAATACAACTTTACGGTATTTTAAAAAATTTGTTTGCGCTGACTCGGCGGGTACTTACAATTGGTCACTTAGAATCCAATCGAACAGGTATCTCTTTTGAATAATTTTTTTTTCATTTTGAATAATTTTTAATCAAAATGTTTCAAAATAATTCGGTAAAGGTAATATATTAAGCCATCATAGGGGGGGGGGGGATGATTAGGAAGCAGCAATTTTGTTGTGGTAAAGGTAGTCCTTCAAAATATCATTTATGTCCTTCAAAACTTTTTGAATTAAAATTTAGATGTTTCTCTTTTACAATCATTTTAAAGTTTGTTTAAAAAATTATGAAACTATTGAATTATTATGTGTGTGTAGGAAGGGGTTTAGCAATTTCACAGTAATCAGATGTTGATGTAATACTTGGACAAAAATGCTGGATTGGCCCATAATGTAATGTGTTATTAATTCTATTTAGAGGTCCTTTTTTTGGGGGGTTCATCACTCCTCGATTTTGTTTTAAAAAATGTATACGAACCCTGATTAGAAATCTGGAATTGTGCAAAATTTTAATGTGCAGTAGCAAAGATTTTTAAGAGGAACAATATCCAAATCCATTGCAAATGTCATAAGACATAACATTCATCTGTTTTAATGATGTGTCATGTGCATGCGTGTTTTGTTTATTTTCCTTCTCGTGCCTGTGAGATCTGTGTTTTAATTCTTTCTTTTGTAGTATTTGTGATAGATTTGTACTTATTTATAGCTCTGGGAAGAAAATCCGGAAGAATTTGGAATAAGAAGATCGGGCAGATCTCGGAAAGAACCAGAAAGATATAACATAGGAGAGGTACCATTTTTATTTGCGTTTCGTTTTTCTTGTAGCATGGCTATTTTGCTAAAAGTTTAACTTCTAATTTTCTATTATTGCTTTTATATTCTTCAGTAAATAAAAATAAAATATCTATATAATGTATATCTATACATTCTTGGTCAAATTCTCCAAATATCTACTTACACCTATTCATGAATTTAAAAGTATGAATACTTCAGGAAATAACAATATTAATGTGTGTGTGTGCTAATCTTAATCAGTCAGAAGGTTAAAATCCCAACCCTGATTTTGTGGTTTAAGAAACTATTATTGCAAATTGTTTTGCAAAATGTTCATCCGGAACATTACGGAAACATAGCTTACAATTTTTTTATCTTCATAACAAAATTATTAACTTTCTTCTACCTAGTTAATGGCAGTATTTTTTTTAGCAGCTGTTGATCTATAGTTCTTTCCATTAATGTTAAGGTTCGAAGTTCTGTGGCAAAATGCTTAAATGTCGACAGTTACTTGATGAATAAGTTAACATATTTTCCTCAACTGCCTTTATATGTTCAATCTAAAAGCTAAATTCAAAATTCAGCCAAGATGTCATTAAAGAAATAAATACACAGAAGGTAACTATTATTATTATTATTTTTTTTTTTTTTTCAGAATTGTACTTTGTATTGAGAGGGAACATAAGTTTCTATAGAACCCCAATGACGTTTTTATTAAGGGAATATATAATGCTCATTACGATAATATATTGTTGAACTTGAAAGCAGTTCATACATATTGCCATGATTGCTTTCTCTCGAATCATGGACTTTTTTTTTTTTTTTTTTTTTTGTTCTCTCATTATATTTGAGCAAAAAAGTGAAAATGCCTTGTTCCATTTTCAAAATTCAGTTAGTATTTTCGCATGTTGCAAAATATACGACCGTAACGGAAACCCTGCTTTATGTACTTATAAATGGTACTTTTTATTTGCTTAGGATTCTGAAGGCAGTGAGAGTGGTCGTCGAGGAAGTGATACGAAAGCTACTAAAAGGAGTAAACGAAGAGAGTATGTAGTGTATTTTCTCAATAAACATTTTTTAGTTATTTGAATTATAAGGTACCAAAAGCTTATGAAAAATAATCGCTCCAAGGTTTTTTTTTTATTCGTAAATTTATAAAAATAAGTTTTTTTTTTATAAGGAGGAAAGCCTTCAGGTTTTCCGGAGTGTGTGAGGGGCCCTTTTCCCCCAAAGTGCAGTTCTCTCTTCCTAATTTCAACTCTTTTTGCTTTTTGAAAAGGTCTCAGGATTGGAAAGATTCCGACAGCAGCGGGAGCGAAGACAGCTCCTATGGGGCGAAGAGGTCCGCCAATCGCAATAAAGGCCCGGTCACCAAGAGCAGGAGGCCGGTCAGGAATGACCGGGCGGACCGGAGTAAGAAGCCCCAGCAGAAGACCAAGAGGCAGAATTCTTCGTCCAACGACGACGACGACTACTATGACTCCGATATGACGGACGAGAAACACGGACCCTCGAGGGAAACAAGGAAAAAAGTCAGGTGTGTAACTTGAACTGTTAGTTATCATGCTGTTTATCAGTTAACCCATTAATGCCTGACTTTTTTTTTCCAAAGATATTTTGTATACTGGTTACAAACAGTTTAATGGGCAGGAAAAATAATTATAAAAACATCGTGAAAAAAATAATTGTTTTATTAAGGAAAGAAAAATCGTCCCTTAAAAGTGACGATAGACCCCAGAGGGTACATACGTTTTTTACTAAAAAAATTTTCTGCCTACGATATAATATTTAAAAAGACATTTCATAAGAAGAAATAAAATCAGTCATTAACATAAACTGGGAATCACTTTGAAAACTTGGCTTTTTTTCTTGAGATTGTGAACGATGTCACATTAAAACTGCTACAGAACACACTTTACAATGGTTATGTGCTGCAATCTGTTAATAACGAATTGAAACAATACCAATGTACAAATTGAACACTATTATTTGGTTGAAATGCTCATTTTGGGGAAATTCAGACCCTTTTTTGGACCGTCCCTAAAAAGGGACGCTAGGCATTAATGAGTTAAAGACATGTAATTATAACTAAAACTGCGCCAAAATCCAGAGCCTGCACTAAACATTCGCCACCAAGACAAATGTCATAGAATTGTTTTTGAGCGAAACAAACTGCTATTTTGTGCAAGTTTTGGTAAACAGAAAGTTTTCCGAAATTTGTGCAATAAAAAAATATTTCCCTCAATGAGAAAAAATAGGTCAAACAAATGTTTGAAAATTTCTCATGAGAAAAAAACTGCTCCCAAATTGAGAATTCATTTGGAGTAACAACTACCTGTGGTGAGAAATGCTAGTTGTTGAATGAAAATTAAATGTCTAAGTGTATGCTGTAAATTTAAAATATAAGTATTTGCATTGTATATTTCATTACATATGCAATGCAAACACTTACTTTGTTTGCTACTTGAAATTTTCTAACAATTTACCTTTAAAATTTGTTAAAATTACTCTTTGGCTAAGACTCTTAGAAATTACGCTAAGTTACTGGCTAATAGTTAAAAATTCTGAAGCAGGCCATTAAAATCTTAACAAAATTCAGAAAGAATAGGAAAAGAACTGCTTGACCCACAAAGTTTTTTTATATATCTTTTTTTAATAAATAATGTTCTCAATGTATTTCCATTCATATGAAAACAATAACTAAACTCCTTTATTTTTTCCTAACAAAATTTTAAATGGCCAAAATTCACTCTTCGTGTCAATTTGAAACTTTTTCTCTAATATTATCTCAAAAATTGTACTTAAATAATTTTAAAAAATTATATTGACATTCCACAAATGAAATTTTAGTATTTTACCTATAAGTGTAAACCAATGAGTTTTTAATAGATATAAATCATGGGGTACATCATTTTAAGGTTTGTGCAAAAGTTTTAATTTTACTCCCTTTTCCAAGAAATGAATTCAATCGTTTTAGGTGAAAAGAAGGAATTTTGAATCCGCTGTATAAAAATTTTTCCAATCAGCCAACGGTAACACCAATCTCGCATTACGAAAGAATATTCTACCAGATTTTTGTTTTCAAAGTGTAGAAAGCTAAGTTGTATTCTTGGAATAGATTTAAAAAGTATAAAACGAAATAAGTTCGGTTCTTTGCAACCGTCATATCCCCCCCCCCCACACCTGTTTTCACAGAATGCAAATAAAATAATGCACGAAAGCACATTGATCATCTGTTGCTTCTTTGTTGCAGAATTATTATAAGTTCATGAACTCAAATATAAGTTAGGCTAGCTGCTAGAGTCGAGTTTTAATGAATGAGTCATCCCTCGTCTAGTGAGAGAGTGAGGCAAAGGTGAATAACGCTTTGGCACTTACTGCTTAAAAAATTAAAAACTGTATTTCTATCAATCTAACTGTTGGCATAATGGGTTCTATCTGAGGGAAGAAAATAAAAAAGATTTTTCCTAGAAATATCCATAGTTATAAAAGAATCAAACTGTTTCGCAACCAATTCCGTGCAAAAAATATTGGCAGATGATTGTATTCCCCAGGACTATAAATAATAATTATTTTTATTATATTACCTATTATGCCTCTGATTTAACTTTGAGCTGTAATTTATAACGTTGAAATACCCTACATTCTGTGTGCATGTGATAATTGACCATTTCTCCGTGTGGCATTCCCTCACTTTTTTAATTTTGTAAGTAATTAATACAGTTAAATAATGTGAATATTTTTCAGGACCAATATTTTTTTTTATTAACTACATACATATATCTATTGCCAAAAAATGCTTCATCCGATTTCGCCAGCTTTAATTTTTCTGAACTCTGTAAGCTCAAAATAACTGTTTCTGTGAGAATGACCAACATGCATTTTGAGTAAAATATATCTTGCATTTTCCTTCTCAAGTAACTACAAAGAGCAGAGCGGCGACGAGACCGATTCGGACGACCTGATCGAAGTGGAATACGACGAGACAAAGTTGGAAGAAGAAGCGGCCGAGAGCATCGAGAAAGTCCTCGACCACAGGATAGGGAAGAAAGGAGGTAAGTCTCTCGCTCCGTTCTGGAAGGGCTCGCTCTCTTCCCCTTGAATTGAAACAAAAAAATGTTTAGCTAGTTGTTGCTCCTAGTTTTTCATTTAATCATCTTGATTTTCTTGCTCTCAAGTTGGACTTGGAAAAGGTTAGAAATAATTTAATTACTTTAATATGACTGTCTTAAAGTTTTGTGAATTCAATTGCAATTTAGCAAGAAAATTGTGTTCTCACCAGTTGGATATTTTTTAGTGTTTTTTTTTTTTTTTCTCGTGCTATATTTTTACCTAGTCTTTTGCATGCTGCGTTATTAATTAATGGGTGTACTGATTAACCCCAACCAATGCGAATGCAGATGACGGAAATTATTAGTTTAAATTTGAAAAACCCCTTTTCTGATAATATTGAACTATTTACTTCAAGACATTTTATTAGTTTATATAATTACATTATCTGAGACCCATTATCGCCTAGACTCCTCACTAAAAACTATACTTTTTATTCATATTGGCTTCCAATAAGAATAAGAAATGATAAAAATGTATAGTTTTCAGTGAGAAGTCTGAAAAGAGGTGATCTATGAATAAATCACTGGGCGGTAACTGTTTAATTATTAGTATACGTAAAACTGTAGCGAAACTATTCCAAAGTCTTACAAAGGAAGCACATAATTTTTTTTTTGTTTTCCCTGCAGTTAGTTTAAAATGGCCTGCATAATTTTTTCTATCTACTTTTACCAATTTTCTGTATCTTTCAAGAATTGTTGATGGTTTTTTTAAATTAAGTGTCTCACATTTTAAATTCTTTTCCTTTTTAAAAATTTAAATAACTTCTCTTCATTACAGCCACCGGTGCATCGACCACAGTTTATGCCGTGGATGATTTCGGGAACCCGAACGACGGCGTCGAAAACGCCACGGAAACCGAAGAACAGTACCTCATCAAGTGGAAGGGCTGGTCCTACCTACACAACACCTGGGAGTCTGAAGCGACTCTCAAGGAGCAAAAAGCTCAGGGCATGAAGAAGCTCGAAAACTACATCAAGAAGCAAGAAGAGCTCAGAGAATGGTTTGTTGGAAAAAATACTTACTTCCCGAGATTTTCCCGTTCATGGTAGTGGTTAGGGCTGCGACATCGATGACAAGATGCTAATGTTTGAAAACATTTATTTTAGACAATAAAACATTGATCGTATTGATGCATCGTCTAAAAACTATTGATGTTTTAACCCTTTATTACTCAACAGGACTCGGAAGTTCCGCCTACATTAATTTAGTACTATGAATCCTAAATGGCTAGAATAATGACGAAACTTTTAAGTACCACTTTGCTGAGAGCCCGACAGATGTTACTGTTTTCGGAAAGTTTTCCTGGAGGCCTTACACCCTACTGATTTTTAAAAATTTTATACTCGGTATTTGTGTTTCATGTATTTTCAACTTTAAAAAACCAAAAAAAAAAAAGTATAAAAATTCATTTAATTAATTTGGGACAATAAAGGGTTAAATCATCGAAATTTTTTCAACTATACTTTGTCCAGGGGCAGAAATTTACAAAGAAATGTCACTGGACCAGTAATTATTGAATTTTATAGACACATTTAGTGAGCCATTACTATGTCCTGGTTTTAAAAAATAAAAAATTAAAGAAGAAAACAGAACAATTGACAAAAACGAGCTTAAAGAATGTTATGATGTTGTAGAAATTTCTCAACCTGTATTTTCGTGCAAAATAAATTTAAACATTGTAAATAAATATAGGTGCAAACGCTACAGATTCAAAAATTATGATGCTTACAACTTTTCGAAGATAACAGGAATAAAACTTCCTTGGTCCCGTGGACCACTAAAATTTTTATTTTCTACTGATCCATTGGATGTTTTTGAGGTTTTGGACCAGCGGACCACTGTTAATTTTTAGACCTGACTTTATACAGATTTAAATCTACATCGATGTTTCGAAACATCAAACTTTTTTCAAACATAATTTGTACTTGTTTGAATGTAGAGTAACCCCTTTTTACATCTTGCTGCGTCATATCGTTTAATCATGTATTCCGCTTTTTTTTTTCTTTGTGTCTTCAAAAACGCCAAAAGACATTGATGTTGATTGTAGAAATTTTTTCCCAAGAGATAGTGAAATTACTGATAAAACATGTAACTTTTTTA
This sequence comes from Uloborus plumipes, assembly GCA_038373865.1. Lineage (NCBI taxonomy): Eukaryota > Metazoa > Arthropoda > Arachnida > Araneae > Uloboridae > Uloborus > Uloborus plumipes. The sequence continues at coordinate 39,576 of JAXGGA010004617.1, forward strand.
CCGAGTATTTTTATGATTTTTTTTTTTTTTTTTGCTGAAATAAAAACATTGGCATCCAAAAAAGCATTGAACAGAGAATAACGATGTTTTAAAAATATCAACAGTAAGACATCAATAGTAACTACAGAAAACTTTTGTAATGAGATAGATGCTGCAACCAGGGACGTAATTTCTAATTTTATTTGGGGGGGGGGGGGGCAAAGGGTGCATACACAATGTAGAATTTACCAAAAAGTGGCAAAAACCACGCCGACTTATATGCCAATACAGATTTTCCAAAGTTTCCCCCCCCCCCCCGCCCCTCTAAATGATGGACCTGGCTGGAAATAAAACTTAACAATGAATGTTTTACCAAGAATAGTTATTGCCTATTTTCACGAAACTCTTTTTGCTGAAATATAAAACACTGGCATTGAAGAAAACTTGGATATCAAAACATCAATGCATGGGCATTGCCAGGACTCATGTCAGGGAGGGGCAAGCAGGAGCACCTACAATGGAAGTCACTGTGACCTCCCTAAAAGTTATAGTTCTTCCAAGAATTCATTCCACCACATTCACACCAACTCTCGGAGGTCACTGTGACTTTCCAAAAAGTCCAAATTCTCCCAAGTAAAAGAAAAGTGCTGTTCTTATCATTTGATTCTTTGCAAAGCTAATCCTTTTCTTTTTAAATCGTCAGACTTTATTTTACCACATTGGATTCTTGTTACAAATTTTTTTACTGCATTCAGTTGTTTTGAAGTTTTGATGCAAATGTGTACCAACATGTAACCAGAAAAACTATCAAAAGAAATCAAATTTGCTAATAAGCTGGGAGGTCACATTGACTTCCCATTGGAGTGCCCTGGCTCTGATCAAGGGCAGTTATCCCTCACTGCCCTCCTTTGACCCCCCACCCATGCATTAATGCTTGAAAATCATGGATGGTAAAAATATCGATGTTTCCAAAACATCGACATTGATGTCGCTAAACTAGTGTATAGCTTTCAATTCTTAATTTATCTCAATTTTATTTGACCAGGAAATCGTATGCATCTCCTGAAGATCTGGAATACTACGAATGCCAGCAAGATCTTTCAAGTGATGTCCACAACCAGCACATGGAAATGGACAGGATCATAGGTATGGTTTTCGGACGTTTGAATTCTATGTCGGTGTTGCTTTGTGTATGTTTCCTACTACTTTTGAACAACTCCGAACAAACCGAATAATTCTAGTAAAAGCCAACATATTTTTGATACGTAACCAATTACAACTTCCTAAAATACCAAATTTCTAGGAAATAACGACAAAACTGCATTCGAATAGAACCTTAATAAATAAATGTATGGTATCCTGTAGAGAAATACCGAGTACTCGGTATGACACTTGTCACACGGTAATTTAAAATACACTGACTTTAATTATCAAAATATTTTCATAACAACTTTATTTTTTTCCCAAAGTATTGCTTGACAAAAGTAGTCTTATTTTTCTTAAGTTTCTAAAACTTGCTTTGTTTTACTTCTATGTATTGTTATTCACTTCTGTGTATTGTTGACATTGATACACCTATATTAAAATAACAGAGTATAATACATGTTAACTACTCTGTTTATTTAGTAAAGTACAATTTAATTTGAAAAAGAGAGATGCCTATTACCCTTTGTATAGTAGTATTCTCCACGATGTTATACAGGATGCATTTTCAATCTTTATTTTAGCTCATGGACCATCCAAAAGTGGTGACGGGACCGAAACAGAATATTTTTGCAAATGGGCCGGTTTACCCTACTCGGAATGTACATGGGAAGAAGGCAGTTTGATATCGAAGAAATTTCAGCACAAGATAGACGAATACTTTGCCCGACAAAAAAATCAAAAGATTCCCAGTAAAGTGTGCAAAGTAAGTTGGATGAGTTTCATTTTTATTAGTTTCACCTGTGGGTTTGCTTATATGTATGTAACTCTGAATAAATGATGAAATTCATGCTCTTGACAAATATAAAAGTAATCTATTTAATGCTATTATTAATACTAAAGGCTGAACTATATTTATTACATGTTGATATATCATAAGTGTTTCAGTTTGTGGATGTATCTTTGAATAAAAGATAAAAATCACGTTCTCTGCAAACATAACAGTAAAATATTTGATACTATTATTAATACTAAAGGCTAAACTATATTATATGTTGATGTATTATTATAAGTGCATGTAAACTTGGCAGATATTTTACAGTTTTGAAAATCAGAGGGAAATCAGTTAGATTATCATGAAATATAGTCTAACCTTTAGTATGTGGCATTAAGTTAATTACTTTTATTTTTAGTTTGATTAACTCTGAAAGCGTACTTTTTAGTTTTTTTTTTATTAAACTATAATATTGATGTTTTTTAAATCTTTTGTTTTGTATGGTGCAAAATTTCTAAATGAATCTCTTGTTTTTGTAGGTTTTAAAATCTCGTCCAAAGTTTATTCCTCTGAAGACCCAACCTAAATATGTTGGCGGTCACGACGGCTTAGAACTCAGAGACTATCAGCTGGATGGACTTAATTGGCTCGCTAACTCCTGGAGCAAGTAAGAACTATTTTCAACTTGTTCATTTGAATGCCTAAATGTTTAAAAAGAAGCTAAATCTAATAGTATACATTTCATATGAATGATATTGACATTTTGTGCTGCAATATAAATTGTAACTTTTGTTATCCCCATTTATATTTATAAAATCAGTTGTATGAGAAGTATGAAATTTTTACTGTAAATCCTTGTTTGACGCTGGTATCTAGCTTATTTGAGTTTTCATTTTAAATGCAGTGAATTGATTCAAATGTTCACATGGCTGCTCACCAGGGTTACCGGTAATACTTAAAAGTCGACAAGTGATGCCTCTGAAAATTTAAACACCGTTTTCTCCACAACACGTTTAAAACCTTACCCGTGGCAGGTTATAAGATTGCCTTTTGCTAATCCAATTTTCATTTTGAATTATTATGCTTAAATTAATTGATGACGGGGGGGGGGGGGGGGTGATGAAAAGCTCGTACATTTGCCATTCAATTTTGTGTGTGAAGGGCTTAAAAATACAGCGATCCGACGTCAACCGTTTTGTTTTCGAGGCATGCGTTTTTTGCACTTGATTTTTTAAAAAATACATTAAAAATCGATCAAGTTTTAAAATCCGGCGATGGTGAATTTTCGTGTTTTGAAAGTTTCTTAACAATATCTTGTAGCCAAAGCAGGAATATTTAATAGGTCAAAACTTCCATTTTGTCAAAATGACTCCAACATCATTGCGTCTTTTTATTTCAGGGAAAACAGCGTGATTTTAGCGGATGAAATGGGGCTGGGAAAAACCATACAGACCATCAGCTTCCTGAATTACCTCTTTTCTCAGCATAACTTGTACGGACCGTTCCTGTTGGTCGTTCCTCTGTCCACTATGACTTCGTGGCAGAGGGAGTTCGAGCAATGGGCCCCGGAAATGAACGTGGTTACCTACGTCGGGGACGTAAACAGCCGGAATATGGTGAGCTTTTATATTTAATCCGCTATATCTAGTTTATCAACTAAAAGGATTTATGAATTATCATAACTGTATTTTGTGTGATATTGAGGAGAGGACTGACACCGTTATCTAAAATTTTCATGTGCTCACAACATTGAATAAATTATTTGTTTTACTTTTTATTTATTTTTCATACTCTCATTGACTTGACATTATTTTAAGTCCCCCAATTTGAGAACTGCCGATTTTCATAAGGCTCGAGTCAATTTTCACACCTATTAAAAGGTGCAATTGTAAAAAATATCGTAATTAAAACTATCTCTTTGAGTAGAACTAAATTTTGCTTGCAACTGGAATTTTGTGGTGGGTCTTCAGACTTACTACTGTCACTAATGTTATTTGTATGGTTTAAATCTTGATTTGTTTTATGTACTTGTATTTTACTGCTCTAAAACTTCTGAAGAACTATTTACTTGCATTGTTTTCTTGTAATGAATGAAATACAACATATTATGCATATTTGTTTTGACAGAATACTTATTCTAATTCTGAATTCTTTTCTTACCCATGATAATTACATTTCACTCAGCACTTCAAAACTAAATCTTAAAATTTGATGCTACTTTTAGTGTTAGTAATTCATTTACTGTTCACCTGTTTTCAAATCCCATTGTTCAGCAATTTTTCAAGAAAATTCTCTACATAAATTTGTTTTTTTTTTCTATGTATATTCATATTACAACTATCTTGGTCCAATAAAATTATGGAAAGGGGAGTCTATTTCAAAGATTCACAATATGTTTAGGGTTGTTGTGGTTCCCAACCACTCATTCAATACATTTGTTGAGATGTAGAGAATCCCACGCTTAAAACACACAGAAGAGAAAGTAATAAATAAAAAAAAAGATCCGAGTTTTTTTTTTTTTTGAGCCTAGCTGGCCTTTGGAGTAATCAATTTCAAAATACGAGATACTGATTGGGTCAAATCGTTCCCCTTTTTTTACCCCGAGTTGAGTTTCACTATACTTTATTGTGACTTTTTTCTTCTTTTTTTTATGTTGACCCTTTAAGCGGTTTGCCCGTACGGTGTACGTGCTACCCGAAATTGGCCTCATCTGGTTTGCCGTACGGCGTACGGGCATCGATATTTTCAGATTTCCTTTTCTGGTTTTCCCGAACTATTCGGAAAATTGTAAACCTCAAAATTGACATTAAGTGTGAGAGAAATTTTTGCATAATTTGTAAACCATTCATTACTGCATGCAGAATGTACTTGAAAAAAGCAAATATTTCGGGATTTTGTGACCAAAATTGTAAAATAAAAAATATTGTAAAAGCATTGAAAACGAAAAAAAAAAATTAAAAAATTCTTTATATTCTTATTCTGTTAAGTGTGGTACTTAACTATATGCAATAAAAAAATATGCCTTTTTTGGAAGCATTTCTGGTAAAATAATTGACTGCTTAAAGGGTTAAATTAATGGTACTGATATACATCTTATAGTAAAGCAAAAGTGCCTGTACTATATAAAACTTTTACTTTCTGGATAAATAAATGGATTGAATTTTTTTAACAGATTGTACCAAGGCTGTACCTTGCTTAAATTAAATTTTTCCTCAGGCACGCCATTTTACATCCAGTTTTACTTTTAGATCAGGCAGTATGAGTGGTGCCATCCAGGAAATAAGAGACTCAAATTCAACGTACTTCTGACGACGTATGAGTTGTTATTAAAAGACAAGGTGAGTGAAAAATTTCCTCCAAATTTTGAAATGGAGTTCATCCTGGTCTAACTGTGCTTTGATGAATGTTAAATTTATTTTACATACCTGTTATTCATTGGTAGCCTAAAAGATAAAGTGCAGCAAATGGTATAACCGTATATTCCTTAAGCATCAGCATAATTGCGATAATATTTTTGGTATAATTTAAGAATATGAAATATTAGGCTAACATTAGCAATCAAATTTGTGGACTGTAAAATCAGTAGAACCGTCTTTTCCAGGGCAACAGAAGGTTGCCATCGAAAGGGACAGAAAATCTCAGGAACTTTGATTAATAAATTGTCTCCCTGACTTTCATTCATTTTCAATTAAAATTATCAGAAGACTTCTGATCTGAACTTCTGAATGTCTTGTGTTTTGAAGTTTTTTTAATTTAATGCAAAATAGAAAATGTGAAGTCTCTTAGCTTGCCATGGTATGCCAAGCTATCCGGCCATAGTATACAGGGCGAGCTTGCCATGGTATGCCAAGCTATCCGGCCATAGTATTATAGCTTGCCATGCCATGGATATATACATACAAAATACGGTACATAGTTTTTGACGTGCTTCGATTTTACAAACTTTTCCCGTTGTCCAAAGGAATTTATGATATTGAGTGTTAAAACTCCAAGTAAATTAATATATTTTTTCAATTATCTGTGTTCCAATTTAGCATGACATTCCTCCTTATACTAACAGTTACAAACTGATTTTTTTATGTATCTGTGATTGTGTAGATGTTCCTGTCAGCAATTAGTTGGGCCGTTCTCGGCGTGGATGAAGCTCATCGTCTCAAAAATGATGACTCCTTGCTGTATAAATCCTTGTTTGAATTCGATACGAATCACCGGTTATTGATTACCGGTACACCTCTGCAGAATTCTCTGCGAGAGCTGTGGGCACTTCTTCATTTCATCATGCCTTTTAAGTAAGTGGCCTGTTTAAGTTGATGCTTTCTACCATAATTATTAGCATTGAAATTTTTGTTACAATCCAGTCATCAATATGCATATCTATTGTTTTTTAAGGTGCTGAGTGTTTGAAAATGAAAAGTGTAATTTCAGTCTATTTTTAATTTTTCACTTTTGATCCTTCTGGCTTTTCGTGTTTGAATCTCACCTATCTTCATTCATTCAAATTATTTCATAACAACAGTCTCGCACCTTTTTTGCACAGTTACCACTTTGTAATTTTTTGTGGGTGACACAATCCGACAATATTTCAGGTTAAATAGTAAAGTTAATAATAGGCTCCCCGCCCCCAACACTTTTTATTTTAAAGTAAGCGCGAAAGTTTTTGAGAATTTCTTTTCTTATATTTTCTTTCAAGCATTTTTAAGGGAGACTAATATCAGATAAAGAAAATGTTTCCAGTCAGTAAACTTTCTACGGGCTGGACAAAAAAATTCGCACTATGGGTGTATCTAATAGGCTGTAGGTTGGAGACCCCAGTTTTAAACATCCTTGATTTTTAAAAAATTTAAAAAAAAAAAAGCGTTTGGTAAAGGTCATTCTCTATGAACTGGGACAAAAAGCAGCAACATATTCCAGGGGGATTATTTGAAAATCGATATTAATACTCGTTGACATGATTATGAAGAAAAGCATAAAATTAGACTTTTAACAAATACAGAACTAAACAGCTCATAAATGGTAATGTTTCCGTAATAATATTGCTCATTATTGATATATTATTGTATGATTATCTAAAATATATCACAGTATTTGGAAAATTTTGCTTTCTTTTTTCTCCACTTAGATTCCAATCTTGGGACGAATTCGAAGAAGAGCACAAGGACACGGCCGACAAGGGGTATCCGAAGCTCCACAAACAACTGGTCCCTTTCCTGCTGAGGAGGGTGAAGAAAGACGTCGAGAAATCGCTGCCCGCAAAAGCAAGTATAATCGCTCCAAAACTGTATTAGTATTCCTTCCATTGATCCTTCTTTTACTGACGATGGACATTGTTGTAGGTCGAACGCATATTGAGGGTTGAAATGACTGCCATTCAGAAGCAATTTTACAAGTGAGTATTTTTTTTTTAAGTAAGTTAACCCATTACTTACTGCCCAGTGATCTATTTCTAGATCACCTCTTTTCAGACTCCTCACTAAAAACTATACTTTTTTGTCATTTCTTATTCTTACTGGCTGGTTTCCTATTGAACCAATATCCAGTAGGAAACCAGCTAAGCAGAATAAGACATGAAAAAAGTAGTTTTCAGTGAGGAGTCTGAAAAGAGATGATCTATAAAAACATCACTGGGCTGTAACAGGTTAGTATTATATCTTACTGCTGTGTTATGTTGTTTTCTTTGAGGTTCTATAAAGTGTACTATTGCGATTTTTTATTTACTCTTAAGTTGTACCTGCTTTTAAATTTTAGTTTTAGCTAAACCTTAGATTCCGCGCATTTTATATTTTATTTCTTCAGCCTTTTATTCTGTTATCATACTCAAACTTCCTTCTTGCTTCAAGTTCCATGATTTTAAAGCTTATTTTGCTGGCTTTTAACGAAAAATAGACCCACTGTTTAAAAATTGATTTTCTGTTTTTTTTTTACTCTATTTCAGTACGTTTAATTCTGCTATGGGTTTCGTTGTTTTCAAATGGCTTCTTTTTACCGGTTAATTTTGAACCAAATTGCTAAGAATATATAATCCAAACTCACTGCAGGATTTTAAACCACAGTTGTACTGTTGAATTAAAACTGGAAAAGAAAGTTTGTTTTAACGGTAATTTAGCATAACTAATGTTTCTTAAAGGTGCTACAAGAATAAAGTTTCATTTCATTTTTTTAAATCAGTGGGGAAAAAAATCACTTTATGTCTTTTTTGAAAAGTTGCCAGAAAAAAATTGAACATTTGAATTACTGCCGTCAACGCTACACGAATGCTTCACCCACGTCAGCTAGTGAGATGATAAGGGTTTTTTTTGTCGTGTCTATGACTTAGCCCTACTAAATAACTCCGTGGATCCTTATAACTGCTTTTGCGATTTGTTGGATCTTATCGTCATGAAGGTCTACAAGTGATGGCAGTACACCCATTTCTCTGAGGTTCGCACTTATTGCTGGACACTCAAAGGTATGACAAGGTGTGAGCTGTGTATCTGGGCAATTACAACAGTTTCTATACAACGTTCTACCCTCTCCATCAAACTTCATGCCCCAGTGACGGCCGGTTCTCAGCCTGGTTATAGTTTTTATATAGTTTATAGGTGTGTTACTGAAAATAATAACTTTTGAATCAGTAGCTGAAAATCTTTACTATTTTAGATTTGATGCACACTGTATTTACTGCATGTTAAATGTCTAATAAGAGTTCTGTATTTCTAAAAGTATGAATTTTATTTCATTGAATTGTGTTTGTCAAATAATGTTTCCCTATTTCTTAAATAATCTCTACTGTTTATACCCTGTGTAATGAGATCTGGCATGTCTAATTTCCCTCTCTCCACACATTTTCCCCCTTGTGATTGTCAGAGTCACAGCATTACGGACTTTTTTCCCACTTGACTTTTGCAACAATGATTAAATGCAAGCAATTAAAATTGCTTTGTACGTAAACTTTTATTCAATTGAAAAATAACATTAAAAAGGACACCTTTTTCTTAGAAATGTATGCTTTATTTATGTATGCCTAGTTTTGTTAGGAAACGTTTGGAAACAACTGAGATATGAGGATATGAATAAAAGTGGAAACCTAATTTAATAAATACTAGCGGTACCCGCACGGCTTTGCCCGTGGTATAAAATGAAGAGTTCATTTGTAAAATAATTGAAAAAGCAGAAAAAAACTCTATTTTAGCTATAATTCAACTATAATTCCTTCAAAGTATGATATAAAAATCTGGTATGGACCCCACACTACTTCCTTTGACGTGTAAATTTCTTAGTAGATGCCTTAAGTGTTAAAATAGTGCTTGGAGTGAGCAAGATTACAGTTCAAACATTTGCATCCCTAGTTTGCCACGAAACAATGAAAAAAATGTTTTACAATGATTAATCTAGTAAATATCGCCGATTTTAACATCATCCAGTGGATTTTTCGGAAAATATTGCCAATAGCGCCAAATTGAACCCAAATCAGAAAAAAAAAAATTCGCCACATTTGTCGCCAACTTGTTGATATGTCGCTGAATTGGCGTCAAACACTTGGCGACCAAAAGCTTGGCGATATATCGCCAAGTGGTCGCGCCAATTCATATCACTTTTGTCTGCATTGAAATTAACACTGATTTTCCCCAAAAAAGGGGTAAAACACCCCCTTGGGGACATTCGAATGCAACAGAACCAACTCACAGAAACCAACAGACATCTTACCAAAGTTTAAAAGAAGAAGAAAGTTTTCTGACCTAACTTCAAAAACAAAATAACACATTTTCCGAAATGACACGCTTTAAAAAGAACGTTGAAATATCGCAATTTATACGATATTATTGAAGGTTCTTGGCGCTATTTAAAAAGTCGCCAATTTAGTAGCTAATTTGGGATACCTTGGATAATTCTGAACCCCTATCCCTTCCATAAATAAAGAAACTTACGTATTATCACTTTTGTGAAAGAGAAATTGTCGCCAAATGTTGAGGTATTCTCTATGAAGCTGATTACTTTTTGGCAATCTGAAATCAATTTGAATACAGTCGACGCTCGATATAACGACCGTCTCTGTCCTACAGAAAACGGTCTTTATAACGAGTGGTCGCTATAAGAGGTAGAACGTAGAGTATATTGGGATACAGTTGGGGTTTTCTCACCAGTCGTTATATTAGGATGGTCTTTATAACGTGTGGTCGTTATAACGAGCGTCGACTGTATTATATTTGGCGCTAAAAGTACACCATTTCTTTCGGCGTTAAAATAATTTCCAACATTGCGGTACATCATAGCAAATAGTATGGACATGAAAACGAACTATTGATTGGATGTTTGGCGAGAAAATATAGTAACATATTTGGATTGAAAACAGCAATAGGTATAAAGAACAAAATAGTGTTCGTCTGGAAAATAATGCATGACATCTAAGCCTCTACAAATCTAAAGGAGTTCCGAAATATGAAACTGAATCTCATTTGCTTTAAATAAAAAGATTAATCTGTTAATCAAATACCTTTTTTATCCTTTATACTTGAGATAGTTATTGGGAAAACTTCCATTATTGAGGACTCTTGGCGCGATTTAAAAGATCGCCAAATTTACGGTAGCAAGCAATTCCAACTATCTGCCAGAGAGTTAAGTTGATACACTAAATACTCGATTGGATTGATGAAAGCCTTCGAGAATGGAGTTTTAAATTGAATTTACAAAGACAGAATCAGGTCTAAAATTGAAATAAAAAAATAACTACCCATCGGATTTTGTTGAAACTGGTCTCTAAACCTTCTCAGTACCAAAAGGAATAAACGGCGAAAGTTTCAGCCAAATCTCCCGGGTAGTTTCTGAGATCTTAGGGAACACACACACACACATTTACCAACATTCATTTTTATATATATAGATGAGATAAATGAAATGCCTTAACAGCAGTGCATAAAAAAAGAGTGGAACTGCTTTCTTTCACATGGTTTCCATGTTGACGACACAAAAATTCTAAACTTGATGTGCCTATTTTAAAGTAACAGAATATAATAAAAGTTAATTGAAGTACCAGAAGTACAAGTTCTAGAAAATATAAGTAATAAACCATTTTCAAATTTTAGAAAGTGGTTATTTTATCATTTTGTCATTAAACTATCATTTATTTTACTATATATTTAAGAAAAGAATAAAATATGTTTTGTAGTAATCCCTATTGCTCTTTATTTTACCATTTATTTATTCCCAATTTGTTTCTAATAGGTGGATTTTGACGAAAAACTATAAAGCTCTAAGCAAAGGTTTGAAGGGTAATATTTCGTCCTTTTGCAACATCATGATAGAATTGAAGAAATGCTGCAACCATGCAATGTTAGTAAGATCGGTTGATAATCCCAACAACTTAGATCAGTTGCAGGTATGATATATTAAGTGCTTTTATCTTGTTGTTTTGAAAACTGTAATAAAATAAAGCTCCAAACAAGAAGGGGTCTGTATTTTCTGAGGTATGAGCCACAAGTAGCATGTACTTATATTAGCATCTGATTTTTATCTCTTGGTGTTAATTTAGCTTTTGCGATTAATCTGATGTTGGCATACCTTGCAGACTACAGTACAGTCCAGCTTATCCGCGGAATTGGGTATCGCGGATAACGAAAATCGCAGATAATCCGAAAAAAGCATAAAATAAGGGTTAAAGAAGATAAAAAAAATGTCTTTTGCTTGAAAATAATTGCATTACCATTAAAACGTGAATGTACAAATAGTTACGATAGGTACAGGCATAAAAATTTATTTGTATTTGAAGTTCTCAAGCATATAAAATCTATAAAGAAGTGGTACTTACGATAACGCCCAGGTAAAATAATTTAATGGATGAAGTACACCACACTCTTGGGTAATAACTGTTAAGAAAAAACAAATTAAAATTTGTGCTTTTTCGAAAAAATCAGTTAATTGTGTTAGTCTCTTGCTACGAAATTTTTGTTCTACTGGAATAAAATAAACTAAGAATTTTTTTCTCCCGAAAGGAGAAAATCCCCTTGGAGATTATCAGGGGTTACTGTAATTTTGGATTTTCAATCTTCCTCGCAGGCTCAAAAATAATTCTGCCACTTTACCGAAAATAATAGATTTCTCTACCCCTAGAGAATATTAAGGGTAGATTTCTCTACCCTTAATATTCTCTAACTAGTGACTCATTAATGATTAGTTGGATATGATGCCTCAAGTTCTTTGTTTTATTTTCATTTTCCTATTGTAATTTTGTGAGTGCTTGTTTTTTTCTTTAATTTTTTTTTTAATCTATGAAATTTTCCTTTTGTTTTGCAGCTCCTCATCCGAAGTAGCGGCAAGATCGTTCTGCTCGATAAACTGCTCTGTCGACTAAAAGAAACGGGTCATAGAGTACTGATATTTTCTCAAATGGTGATGATGCTTGACATTTTGAGTGAATACATGCAACTGAGACACTTTTCTTTCCAGGTAAGATCCATTTTTTTTTCATATGAATATTTTTTAAATTGCCTTGTTTCAAGTTTTAATTATGGAAATTGAATTTTTACGTATTTTGCTGAGGCCGTATTTGTTCTGTTTTTTCAGCGCTTAGATGGCTCTGTGAAAGGTGAAGTCAGGAAGCAAGCATTAGATCATTTTAATGCTGAAGGCTCTCAGGTAAACAGCCATCTCTGTTTGGTGTAAAATTTGTGTTATTTAATACCTTTACGTCTTTCGGAATTATGGTATTAGGCAAATCGCATAATGTATTTGTCATTTTTACTTTTTTTTCTGTTTGAAGTTCTTTTTAATTAGCTCAACATCTAAATATCAAGCATCAGTTGATATTATCCATTTTTACATCTTTTTATAAAATAACTGCATGAACAATATAATAGTTTTCAGTTTTTATAATCAATAACCAATTTTATCAAGCATGTAATGTTTGTAACCAGTTTCAGTTTTCAATTTTCACACATGTTAGAAATTTTAACAAATTAATAATTAATTGGAAAAAACCCTGAGAATAACTGTATTGTGTGAGCAATTGTTTTGTTAAAAGATGTGTAATAAAGTAATATGAATTGTCTGTGTGCTTCTACATTTGCACTCGAATCTGCACAAAAACAGCATGTCCCGCTCCTACGAGATAATTCCTAGTCAATTTTTTCAGCTGAACTTAATCTGTGTGAATTATCTTGTAATTTGGCAGACAGATAGCTAAATATCTGGGGCACATATCTTAATTTTCTGCTGCAGAGTTTTACTGAATTTTTGCTCTTTCCTCATTTTTAGGATTTCTGTTTCCTTCTCTCTACGAGAGCCGGTGGACTGGGTATCAATCTGGCCACCGCCGACACCGTGATTATTTTCGACTCCGACTGGAATCCCCAGAACGATTTGCAAGCGCAAGCGAGAGCTCACAGGATTGGGCAGAAGAATCAGGTAAAAGAATATTTGTTTTTGTTCAAACTATGCCACATATAATCAGTTGTGTCAGTAGAGCAATGTTACAGCTGCCAATCTGGAGTATTTCCAATGTTTTTCTGATTTAATTTGCAAATTCTAAAAATCTGATCTTTCACTAACTGCAATGTATATATTTTTTTATGTTATGAATAGATTGAGTGTTTTTACCACCACCATAATTATTGCGCGGGTGGGGGGGGAGACTTATTCGTCTACTCTACATAGTCTAAAAGCTAGCAATATTTTTAAATGGTCATTTTAAGACGGCTGGCTCTTTAATATGTCTGTAACTGTGCTTTTCCGAGCAGCATCCCATTTATATAATACAAATTATATAAATATTTTTTAAACTATTTTGGCGAAATCAGGAACTTAAACCTGTCGTAAGTATGTCATTTAATATGTCGATGGAAAGGTCTATTTCTTGCCATCACAATGGTTCTTGAATTTTTATTTTGCTATAATTAGAAAAGAAGTTGCATGTAAAAACTTTTTTTTTTTTTCGTTTTTTAACAGCTCTGTATTTTGTACAATTTTCAAAGAAGAAATCTAAAACTTGGCAGGATTACTTCTCTTGTCGTATGCATCCATTACACCCATTTTTGTTTGAATCGGAAAGGGCGAGGTCAAAAACTTTTTTCCCGTGATTGATTTGTCGCAAAATTGCCCAAAAATGACTTAAAAATCACCATTTTTACCATCAAAAGTGTGATGAGCAGTAAAAAACGCAACCACTGTCTGCCACACTTGGCTGCAATCAGGGTTGGCAAAAACCCAACCCACCCCGGTTTTTGTGGGTATTTCTGGGGTTTTTTTAGGGCTTTTACTTGTTTTTCTGGGTTTTTGTATATTTACATTTCATTTCTTATGCGAGGATTGATATATAATGTATGCATTCATTCATGTAAAAATATTTATTAAGTTGAAGTTTTGAATTGCATTTAATCAATGTCAGTGGATTAATAATTAATATTATTAACAATATCAATTAATAATATCATCAACTGAATTGTAATATTTGATGTGTATATTTAAGAAGCTTTGGACGATGGTTTCAGCTATAAACTTTTATCACTTGTCTTTTACAAAATAGAGGAACTGTTGCAAATGGGTTTTCCTACAAATGCAGGAATATTTAGGGTGTGAAAGTTTCAAAAACTTAAATTTATACCATTAAAAAATCAAAACCATTTGCACTTGTTTATTAATAGAAATAATCATATTTTCTCATTAAATAGCTTGCTTCAATATCTAGTCATGTCATTTGCATGTTTTTTATAAGGCATATTTCAATGATAGGTGTGTGCCTGAGACAAGGGAAGGGCCTCCCCCCCCCTCCTATTTTCAAAACCAAAACTGATTAATTTCAGATGGGGGGGGGGGGACTTGTAATTTTTTTTTTTGAAATAATCTTAAGAAAAAACTAGGTTAACATTAGAACTTTGCAAGAATTATCAATTCATTAATATTTTAGTGGTAAAAATTGCATGGGGACGCATTTTCTTTGTTTTTTTAAATCAAAGAAAGGATTTAGTGCTTCAAGTCAGTGGTATGGTACCTCTATAATATAGCACTAGAAAATCATCATATACTAAATGCAATAGGGTTAGAAGAAATTAAGAGCAAAACTTTGTTTTTCTTGCTCCATTTCGAGAACTACAAATTTGTGAGCTTAAAAACGGACAATATTGTACCAGAATTAGTAAAACATTTGTGATTCTTAATTTTGTTCATTCACTTTATTTTTCCTTCAAAAACAAAAGTGAATGTGATTTTGATTGGTGAACTGTTATGATTTATTATGATTCTTTTCAATGTGTTAATCTATGTAAATTACTTGAAGTATATTTTTCATTCATTTTTATTTTATTATAATTTGACTTCTGTGTTGAATCAAAATTATCGTCAAACATTAATTGAGCATTTTTTCCATCTACAAGAATCATGGTTCATTTCCAATTTATTTTAAAATTTGAAATTTGCTATAAAAAACAAATAATAATAAGTATTTTGCAACAAAAAGCAGTATCATAGCTAGAAAAATTTTCTGGACTATGACTTGAAAATTGAAGAAATAATAATTATTTTATAAAATAAAAATAATTACTCTAAGAAAAATTATCCCAAATAAACCTAATTTCTTACTTATTTTTTATGTCTAATTTAGATGAGATATTATTATTGACTATATTTGTTGATAACTTTGAAATTAACAAAAACCCACTTTTGACAAAAACCCGGGTGGGTTTTTGTTGGTGGACCCGCCCAGAAAAACCCGGGCGGGTTTTTCTGGGCTGGGTCCACCTTTGCCAACCCTGGCTGCAATAGCTGAGTTAGCGGTGTACAATATATTGTCTTTTTATTTCATACTTCATATTTTTACTTCAGGTGAACATCTACCGTCTAGTTACCAAGAACAGTGTTGAAGAGGACATAATTGAAAGGGCAAAAAGGAAAATGGTCTTGGATCATTTAGTCATACAGCGTATGGATACGACTGGCCGCACCATCATACAGCAGAACAAAGCACAGAGCACCGGGTAAGCATTCGTGCATGTGATCCTTAGAAAAGCGGTAATATTGCACGCATTCCATGACCATGAGTTTCAAAGTATAGAAAACCCAAGCTCAGATTCTATTACGAATTGCAAAATAACCTTTGTGTTTGAAAAATAATGGAGAATAAAACAACCTGAAAAGGTAAAATTTTCGAAAGACTTTTACAGGGTTGCCACGCCACAGGGAAACCTGAAAAAACAGGGAAAATACAGGGAATTGAAAAATCAACAGAAAAACAGGGAAAATCCAGGGAATTTTGAAAATTTCTTCAAAAATCTGGAAAGTGCATGGAATTTTACTTTTTTTCAAAAGTTCAAGTTGCCAAAATGAATTCTAAAATATGTAAACTACCAATGAATACATTTATGCGCAAATGAATAAAATAATAATAATAAATAAAATAAAATAAATAGAAATTTTACTTCACAGTTTTTTTTTCTAAGTTTATTTATTAATAAGTAAATAATTAATTGTGTATTACAGAAGCAAAAAATATTTATTACTTAGTTTGAAATGCATTTTAAAGCATATGGTAATTTAATTAGAGAGTATGAGATTAGTCATCAATCCGTTCTATGATTTCAATTTTAATGAATTCTGCTTTGCCTCCCTATGTTTTTAATTAGTTAGTTTTTTCTTCTGTCCAGGATATTAATGTTCATATAGAATACCAGTGTTCGCTCTTTCGTAATGCTGCATATTCATGCAGGGAAAACACAGGCAATTTTTCCCCCGGAATTGAGTGGCAACCCTGTTTATCAGATATGTTCTCATCCAAAAGTGCTTTTTTTCATTGAAAATGGGGTTCCTAGAAACCCTGAAACGTGTGCACTTTTCCTGCTCTTATTTTACCTTTTTAAATTTTGTCAAATTTCTTTTGCAAACTCAGAATGTTCTTTAAAGTATTTAGTTATGGAAACATGTTAGGGGGGGGGGATATTATAACCATGTCTTTCATTTTTGCTTTTTAATTGTAAGAACAAATCCTTTTTCCGCCACAGGTGAAAATTTTCCGATTGCACTTGATTATTTTTTTAACCATCTAACCTGTGAAAATTTTAGTCCCTTTACTGAAATCATAATTTTTTTTTTTTAAATTAAATCGAAACCTTCTCAAAATTCCTCTTACACATATCACACTTTTCTTAAAACTAATTTATTGAAAAATCAGTACATTAATCAGAGCTCATGAAAATAAGACCTTGAAATAACCTAAACAAACCCCTGTTTTTATAGAGATCATAAGATAGATTACTCATGAACTTTTTAAATTTTTTATGCTTCAAAATAAATAACAGATTAATCGCAATGCTCAGCTTAATGAAGTAGTTTAGTGCTAATATTCCAACTTTTATATTCTCTAAATCATTATCTTCAAATAACACATAAGTCAGGGTTCCCACGGGCCTGAAAAAAGCCCTATAAAGGCCTGATTTTTGAGTTTGATTTTTAGGGGCCCCTAAAAAGGCCATATATTTTATCAAAAGCCCTAAAAATGATTCAAAGCCCTATTTTTTTTTAAAGAATTTGTAAGAATTCTAAGTACGCGTCTCGCTCCCTTCCATTTTTTCTCGATCGTCGTAACACAGCGTGGAGATTCAAGGTCGCAGATCAAGGTGAGACTTATCGGGCTTTAGCCACGCCTGTGGTGTGAGGGTGAGCTTTTATTGGGTATCGTTTTCCGTGACGTATACGTGGCTCCTGGCACAGCCATCTTAACACAAGTATTTAGAAGGCTGTGCTCCTGGTTGCAAAGAAAAAAGACAAAAAATTAAAGATTATAAATCTGCTGAACTTGTTATTTTATGGACGTTCTTCGACGATTGTTGATACGTAGAAGCGTGGGTCGATTTTGCACGGCGATTTGAAATAGCGTGCATTTCTGTTTTCTCTTCGTATCTTGTTTGCAAGTGCTGCGCAAATTGCGCCACGCTGCGCCAAATAAAGAATCTTGCGCCATCCTGCTCCCAAACGCACTTTTAGATCGAAATTGCGCCTGACTGCGCCAAAACGGCCGTTTTTCTAGCGAATATCGCTAAAAAGGGGCATAACTTCTGCTTTTGTTAACCGTACGTTATGACGGTTGCTATGCGATATTCTGAACATGTGCGTCGCGAAAAATATTCTCCTTATCTGAAATTTCAATCCTTTTGCATCTTGCAAAAATTTTGATATTTTTCACAATCCAAAATTATTTTGACACATGCTACCTCAGCTTAACTTATTTTATGTTTTATTTTGAGAAAAAAGTAATTTATTTTTAAAAGCTTGTCAACATCTAGCGTTTACGTCGCGGACGAAGTTTCCTCTGTTGAAGATTTCAATCCAAATGCATCTTGCAAACATTTTAATATTTTTGACAATTAACCGTTATTTTGACAATAGATACCTTCCATTAGCTAATTTTAGCTTATATTTTGATAACAAACAATTTATTTTTTCTATTTATATACCTATTAATTTTTCCAAGCTTGATTTTAATAAGCATTAGGTTCTCCATTGCTTCATTTTTTGGAAAGCAATTAAAACAATCAAGCACATAATGTTTAATTATGATTTTGTACTGAAAGGCAGTATTTTGAAAAGTTAAATTTGTAAAATTCTAATTTTAATAGCTTAAAATAGAATTTTCCATGCTACTAGCAGCAGTGCTCCCATTAGGTCATTAAAGGAAAGATAAAATATTGATGTGTTGTACAAAATTCAGAGATACTTTATGGCAGCACATAATTATCTCATTCTACTGTTTAGAAGTTCTAAAGTTTTGTAACCAGCACATATTTAAGGCATTAAAAGCAGAGAGACAAACAAATTAAATGTGAAGCAGTATACAATAGTTACACAAGAAGCTTAATCCAATCAAGAGTCATCAGATTTTTTATTAAATTTAGCAAACCAACGACTAAAGTCAGCTGTTAAGAACAATGTCTTGTCTGAAATCGAGTTGCAAAATGGATTTTAGAAGATGCAGAGAAGTTATGAATGAGAAAGAGAAAGAACAGTAGAACAAAAAGAAGCGAAGTTAAACTTTTAAATTAAGGTTTTTCAATTTTTAGCTCACAAAATCTAATTTTGCGCGATAAAACATAAAAAAACTTTAGTTTACTTTTCAAGCACAAAGGTAGTTAGTTCCTCAATTTTAAGTTAAAGCGCATTGTTAACAAAAGAATATCCAAATGTTATTGATAATTATGCAACTAAAAAACCAAAAAATGTCTAAATTTTTCATATTGTCGTGGAAGTTTTAAACCAAACGTCTACATTTCATATTTGACCATCACGAATGCGCTCCTAGGTGGATAGGATTTTTTTCTTTTATGTAGGCCTAGAGTCTGCTTGTTAATCCTTCAATTTTATAAATTGAAGTGTGTGTCATATTGTACTACATTTAAATGGTTTAAAAGGAACTGCTACAATTTTATTTAAAATTTGTTCATAAAATTTTTGGCGTGAGTGTAGAAGCTGTATAGTAACCGTTGCTCGTTTCTTAAGCTGTGTTAAAAATGTAAAATGATACATAACTGGTAATAAAATGTATATGGGAGTTGAAGCTTTGCTGTTTATAGAAATGAATATATTGTGCAAGAACATAATAGTTATGTTTTTCGACTAACTGATAAGCTTTTCCTTTAAAAGCTAGTTATTCAGCAGAAGTACGACTAGATAACGTCAAGTGGCCCTATATATTCTGGAAAATGGGCCTGAAAAAGGCCATATAAAAGCCCTATTTTTTAATCTGCTGAGAGGGTGGGAACCCTGATAAGTGCTTGAACTCAATTTTAAAGTGATGATGTAAAGTAGTAGATTTGAATTTTTAGTATTTCGAAAATTAGTTGATTCTTTTTAAATGATTCAAATTAAAAAAAATTATGTGTATCGAAACATACTGTTAATACTTAATGTATACAAATTTTGGAAACAAAATTCAAATTAAAGAAATTTAATTTTTAATTTTTATTGCTTTTAGTAATGCTACACCTTTCAATAAAGAAGAGCTAGCTGCCATTTTAAAATTTGGCGCTGAAGAACTATTTAAAGAAGGAGAAGAAGGAGATGAAGAACCTCAAGTAATTTTTCTTTTATTGTATTTTTTAAACTTTGCATGATTTATGTTTTTTGACCCTTCAAATAATAGAGTTTCTTAATTTCTTTTATTAGTGGAACCCCTTTTAACATAAGGAAATGTAAGGCGAAGTGAAATAGTTAAGAGAGCTTATCCATTTCTAAATGAACAATTCGAAATTTGTTCTGAAACTTATGTAGATTAAGAAGAAATAATGTATTTTGAAAAAAAAAAAAACTTGCATTGAAATATTATTTTTCATTTCAGCAATTATTTTGCACCTCTAACAAAAAAAAAAAAAAAAAAAAGAAAAAAAAAACTGACAGATTTTCACCTCAAAAAACTAGGGCAAGTGAAAAGTAAAATAATTTTTTAATGAAATATTTATTATTGATCGGTATCAGTAATTTTCATTGTAATAAACACATCAATAAATAACTGAATCAGTAAACATACACTGAAGTGACAAAAGTCATGGGATAGCAATATGCAAATTTTCAGATGGCAGTAGCATCGCATAGAACAGGTATAAATGCGCAGTGCTTTTACAGAGCTTTCATTTCTGTTCAAGTTATTCATGTGAAGAGGTTTTAACGTGATGATGACCGCACGACGTGAATTAACAGACTTTGAACGCGGAATGTTAGTTGGAGCTAGACGCATGGGTCATGCCATTTCGGAAATCGTTAGAGAATTCAACATTCCCAGATCCACTGTGTCAAGGGTGTGCCGAGAGTATGAAATTTCAGGCATAACATCCCACCATGGACAGCGCAGTGGTCGACCGCCTGCACTTAAAGATCGAGACCGGCGACGTCTGCAAAGAGTCGTAAATTCTAACAGACAAGCAACACTGCGTCAAATCACCGTAGAAATCAATGTGGGACGTACAATGGACGTGTCTGCTAGAACTGTGCGGAGAAATTTGGATTTCTTGGGCTATTTCAGCAGAAGACCGACTCGAGTGCCTTTACTGACAGAACGACATCGCTTGCAGCGACTCTCGTGGGCACGTGAGCATATCGGTTGGTCCCTAGATGAATGGAAAACCGTGGCCTGGTCCGATGAGTCACGATTTCAGCTGGTAAGAGCCGATGGTAGGGTTCGAGTGTGGCGCAGACCCCACGAAGCCATGGACCCAAACTGTCAGCAAGGCACTGTTCAAGCTGGTGGTGGCTCCGTAATGGTGTGGGCTGTTTTTTCATGGCATGGACTTGGTCCTCTAGTGCGACTGGACCGAACATTGACTGGAAATGCTTATGCGCAGCTACTTGGAGATCACTTGCAGCCATTCATGGACTTCATGTACCCAAACAACGATGGGATTTTTATGGATGACAATGCGCCATGTCACCGGGCCACAACTGTTCGCAATTGGTTTGAAGAAAATTCTGGACAATTCCAACGAATGATTTGGCCACCTAGATCGCCCGACATGAATCCCATTGAGCATTTATGGGACACCATCGAGAGGTCTGTTCGTGCCCAAAATCCTGCCCCATCAACGCTTTCACAATTATGGACGTCTATCGAGACAGCATGGCTCAATATTCCTGCAGAAGACTTCCAACGACTTGTTGAGTCCATGCCACGTCGAGTTGTTGCACTTCGCCGGGCAAAAGGAGGGCCGACACGATATTAAGAGGTATCCCATGACTTTTGTCACTTCAGTGTATGAGGAAAAATTAGTCAGTGTTGTGCTTATGTTGGCACATAATGAATAAGAAAATAAGTAAATGGATTAATAAATAAGTGTATAAATAAGTAACAGAATGTAAATTAATCAATAAGCGAAGAAATAGGTTCGTGATTTAGTAAATTAATGCATAAGTGAAAGAAATGAACTATTTCCCTTGCCACGCGTGCACTTGACGAATTACATTGAGCATTTAAAATCAAAACTCGCGTAATATATATTAAATAAGTGCTTAATTGGATATTAGTAGATCAAAATTAATACTGAAAGGAATAATTACAAGAATTTTATCGTTTTATAAGTATAAGAAAAAAAATTAAGCCATAAATATTGCAATATGTGTATCAAATTTTGGAAATGACCTGTATTACTCTTTTGATGATCTTCCGAGCTATTTATTTTTTGACTGGGATCAACTATATGTTTAGGAACTTAATTAAAATATTGCTAGACATGTGGCGCAGCAAACTGAAATATTTTACCTTTTCTCTTTGCCCTTTCATTTTTTTCGTGGAACCCCCTGATTTTTCTTCAACGGCATGTTTTGTAAATGGATTTCTTACCATTAAAACAAAAATTATTTTAAATAATATTTTATTGCCCTCAAAAACTAATTCGAAAACGTAACATCAAATTTTAATGCTTCTATTTTGAATAGATGTGTGAAATTTATTCAATTATTGCCGATAAGTTTAATATTAGGCTTTGAGATTGAAAGTTGTATTTTTATGTCAGGTTTGGCATTAGTTCTCGTTAAGTCATTTTTTTTATTGACACATAAGTTGAAGATTTTGTTTCACACACTTAATCATTAGAAATTGTAAAAGTGCCAATCCCTTCTTTTGTCATGGTTCCGAACAATTATTTTTTAAGCTGTACCAGAATTCCGACAACGGCATTAGTTGTTGCGAAGAGAATCGGGTCTCAAATGTCGTTTCAAATCATTAGCAATGTTACAATTTTAATAAAGGTTAAAAGTACCAAGTGAAATATTAGACATTGGTCAGAAAAAGAAAATGTCAGCATCCAATACGAGTACTAACCAATGTCAATACAAGTTTTTTTATTTGTAATATTATTATGACATTTCACACAAACGGTTGGAAAGATCATTCATATTGTTACAAATCTTGGAAATAGTTGTTGTTTTTCCTGCCTTGCACCATTTTTGGCGAGGAATCGCTTTGTGTCGCTAGTTTTGGTTATATCTGGCGACATGTTGCTAAAGTATCTGAAGATATCACTTTTACCATTTGTATACTGACCCTGCAACATTTTGTAGTTTTTGCACTTCCCCTAAATTTAAGAAGCATGAAGACATTTTCGCTTTGCGTTTCAATATCGTGGGTTTTTCTTTTTATCACTAGAATTTTCTTGAATGGATTATTTGTTTGCGAATGAATAGAACACTCCGGATTTTGCTAGAATGTTGTAGAAATATCCTTCCAAGTATAAATAGCTGTCCAACTGCTTTGAACATAGTGTAGTTTTCAGATTTGATTTCTGGCAGACTCGTTTTATTCGCTCGGGCGAATGTTTGTTTTGCTTTTGTAATGTCTTGATTACTGTTCTCGTTAGATACGTGGTGCTGAGTTACTGTTGAGAGTACAGTGTACTGTTTGCTACTTAATTGCTGGATGTTTGCTTCTATTGTAAATAAGTGTATAAAATTGTAAATAAATTTATAGTTACTTCCTCAAGATTGGAATCGTCCTTTAAGAAAGTTGAAGGTGCTACGGACTCGTTACAATATTAAAATACCATTGTATGTCAATTTTTGCATGAAATATATATTTAGATATAAGTAATGAAAGAATAAGGCCCATGTATCATAATAATGTTATAAGAAATAAAAGAGTGGTTTACGGATGCATTTACTGTTTGAAGCATTTAGTTTGTGCTGATTGAAAATATCTGATATGTATCAAAATATCTGATATGCACAATAGAACCTTTCAATAAAGGACACTCAGGGCACCAGTATTTTTGTCCTTTAAATAAGAGGCGTTCCTTTTCGGAAGTTTATGAAATGATGCATGCCATGTTCTTTACTCAGGATAATATCATAATAAGTGTAAACTAATAACATTTCAGATTAAATATTGAAAAGGTTTCATGCATACTAAATGTATTTTTATCATTATTCAAACTGAAGAAATATAATTTCAAAAAATTAAAATTTAATCGAAACTTTAGTCTCGTCAAAATTTTGTAATTTGTAGAAATTATTACAAGTAATTTGTTTTGGGAACGCAAAGTAACTAGCAGTGTGATTGCATTTCAATTTTCTATAAAAAATTTGATTGGCTGTGTCTATTGGACGGAGCTGAAGACAAAAATGAATAAATTGCTGAGAGGAAAAGGCGGGGTTGCGAATATTAATTAAAAATTTTATAATACATATTTGCTCTTCTTAAAAGTTAAAATGAAAACAAAATTCTGCCAATTAATTCTTAAACAAAAAATGAACTTTGAAGTTCAATAAATTAAGATTTTCTTATGTATTTATGCATAAGAAAATTTGCTACATTTTTGTATTTTTGCTCTATAACTGTCCTTTAAATAGAGTGTCCTTTAATCAGAGGTAAATAAATGGAGGTCCCTATTTAAAGGGACTGGGACAAGACAAAGTGTCCCTTAAAGGCGGCACTACTGTATGTCCAAATATTGGATATTTTTCAAAATATATATTTTCATACCCTGGTTAAAATGTTAAAATGACATCTTTCAATTTTTTAAATGTGTTAATTTAGGTACTTTTTGACTAGTTGCATATGTTATCAAGCACCCCTTTAATTATCATTTTTATTCATATTTTCAGGTTGATATAGACGAAATTTTGAGTAGAGCCGAATATCGTGAAGATCAACCTATGTCTGTTGGAGAGGAACTCTTGTCTGCATTTAAGGTATTAATTTATTTTCAAAGTGTATTTCCGAGTTCAACTTCTTGAAATGCATTATGAAATGAACCAAAATAGAGTAAATCTCCATGATTTTTCATTTATCAATTGTTATTTTTTAACTTTTGATATTGTTTTATTTTATTTACTTCTATAATTGAACTTTTAAGCATCAATTGAGTGGAATTGAAATTATATTGATTGTATATGATTTTAAGTTGCAGAGCCTTATTTCATTTATTTTTTATTTGATTTTATTCCCTTTTGATATGCTTTTATTAGTTTCACATGTGGGTTTGTTTGTATGTATGTAACTCTAAATAAAAAAATAAAATTCACGTTCTTTACAAGTATAAAAGTAATATATTTAATACTAAAGGCTAAACTATATTACATGCTGTTGTATTTTATTAGTGCGTGTTACCTCATAATACCATCAAATTTTAAAGCTTTCTAGTTTGATTAACTTTAAAATTGTATTTTTAGTTTTTTTTAAACTATAATTTTAGCTATTTTCTTCTTTTGTTACATATCCCTCCGACCCTGTAAAAATGCAGTCATGAAATTTTTTTATTTTTTGTAGAAAAAAAAACTTAAAATATTTTTTTAAATGTTAAATCTTGAGTTATTAGAGTTTTTGGTTGGGAGTTAAGTCTTCTACATATGTCAGGGAATTTCATAGGTTCAATTGAAATAGCTTGCGATATAGAGATTAAAACTTATGTGTAATATCACCAATTTTGGCCGTACTACATTTGCTCACATAACCATACTGTTTTAGTGTTTTTTTTTTTCTCCTAATTGGGTCTTCTAATGACTATGTTCACTGAACTAAAATTGTTTGGTGTTGAGAGGAATTTGAGGGGGGGGGGAGACTCTTAAAATGTTAATACCCGTTATTTAAACTCATATTAACTCATTTTCTATGCAAGTTATGTTTGAACTTGTAGTTTTAAATGAAAGCTGAAAATCTCACAAATAATGCATGGTGTAATACATGCAAACAGTACAATATTGTTATGTAAAAAAGTAATGGAAACATTTAGTGTTTTCTCAAGTTCATGGTATAACAGGAACTCTCTTAGTGGAAAATGCGTGCATGAATCCTGTTATTAAATTTGAAGTATTGCCATATATCTCCATTAAGACCTGAACCTCAATTTAGTTATTTATTTAAAACATTTTATTATTTTTCTATTGAAATTTTAAAAATTAAAAGAAAAATTGACTAGCATTTTGGGAGAATTTTATTCATTTTTTTTTTTTTTTTTCAAAAAATTGAGATTGATTTTTAAGTAAAATTGAGGTTTTGGTTATAGAAATAGGCCAGACAAACATACTAAAGAAGTTTTACGAAAATGCATAAAAACTTTTAAAGATATCATGCACGCAAAACAAAAACAGACTTCTGAGGGGAAACAAAAGGTTTAAACAGCTAATGCTAACAATCTGATTGGAGATAGTTTTGTGTTTTTACGATATCTCAAAAAGTTTTTAGCTAAAGGAAAAAGGTAAAGTGTCAAATTGCTCATCATTAAATTAAGCAAAACATATGTCAGAAAATCGAAAAATTTCGAAAGTTAAAAGTCCTTATAGACCCCTTAAATAGAATTACACGATAATGTAGTTTTCATCTAAAATTTGAAATGCTCTTTCATGGTTCGGGCAAACTTTCATGCAGCTGAGTCCCTATGAAGTGTTTCTTGAGCTGCTCATTATTAAATATAATTTCCTTCTTAAACCAGGGGTGATGGTGTTCCGGCATTTTACCGGATTTCCAGTATTTTCATGATCGATTCTGGTATTTTCATGTTCGAAAATACCAGAAATAAAATACTTTTAATTGTGTTTTTATCTTTCCACCTCCGGCCTGCATTTTAAAAAACGCAATCTAATTGCATCCAATATAAGAATAGAATTTTTCTCATTTTTCATGCTTATTACCCTTTATTAGTAGACAAATAAATGAAATATATTTTTATTTATATTGAAAAATAATAAATTTAAAATTTTCGAGCAAAATTCTGGGTCCCTTATGAAAATCAACAGTTCAAAAAGTTCAAATTTGAAGCTCTGATTTTCTTTTATTTTTGCTTCAATTATGTGAATAGTAAAACTAACATGTAAGTTTTAAACATAATTCCATGCTCTTTAAGAGTGTCAAATGTCAAAAACTTAAATGCTGAATCTCCGGCTGAATTTTAGTTTTTTCCCAACTAGTTCAGTTTTTTAACACATACATAACATCTTCAAATGGTATTTCACTTCAGTGTTAATCAATATGAAGTCTTTGACTCAGGTCATATTGTATTGATTTGGAGATTTATAGGTACTGCATCTAGATAAATTCTTTTCCATATTTTCTGTAACAAATGCAACTTTCATTACTTTATAAATATTTTCACACAACAAACACAAACAGTAATTGTGTTACACTTTTACTCTCTCCTTAAAATATTTTTTGGATATAGTTTGTACAACACCAGCTCAAAAGTAACTTTATTACTCATTTAAAATTTAATTAATTGCATGCGCCATATTTTGACTAAAAACTATTTGAAACAATTCGAATATATGAAATGTGCCTTGTTCGTTTATGAAAGGCAACTAATAATAAAAAATGTGTAATTATAAAATTAGGTGTGCTTAAGTAATAGGGGCCTTTGTTATAAAAAAAAGACTCCCCCATGCACACATTTTCTCTTTTAAACTTTCAGGTATTTTTTCATGAACTCACAATCACCCCTGTTAAACTTCGCTCAGATATTTCAAAATTAAAATTTTATCCAGATTGCAAGTTTCAACTTCAATGAAGAGGAAGTGAGCATGCAGAGTACGGGCGACGCCAAAGAGAACGAGAAAGAGAAAGACTGGGACGACATCATTCCGGAAAATGACAGAAAAATCATCGAAGAAGAAGAAAGAGAAAAGGAAAAACTCGAGATGTATCTACCGCCGAGAAGTCGAAAATCGGTGAAAAAGGTAACAATCTGCAGATTTTTTCAAAACTCTTTTTTTTTTTGGTGCAAACAAAAGTCATTGCTCTATTAACAATTTTTAAGATTTTATTTATTTATTAATTTTTTTTTTTTTGGATTATTTAATTTGATTTATTTCTAACAGCAGCTAATTTGAGAATTACTGAACTATCATTAAAATAGTTTTGGTATTTGTTCATGCAAATGTAGCTTTTCTTGAGATGCCTATTTTTATTTTTTGTCCATATGAAACGTTTATCATTTTAAGTTGTGTTTGTTGAGACTGAAAATTCGGTTAATTTTGTGATAAATTGCTGTTTTATATTTAGATCAGTTTATCCAAAATGAGTACAATGAAAATCAGCGTATTTTGTTATGAATTCTTATGTTGTTGCAACGTAAATTGCTGATCAAATTTAGATCAAATTGTCCAAGAGGAATAGAATGAAAATCACTAGATTTTGTTATGAATCCCAATGTGTCATTAATTTATTTCTAATAATTGCTTACCTTGTTGTCGTGCATTAGTTTTTGTCAAATTAAAAAACTTGTTATACCCATTGCTACAGTCTTCACTGGCATAGGATTCGAAAATATGACTGACGAATCAAAGAAATAAGAAATAAAAAATTCAGTATACCAAGAGCTATTCTAAGAAGTTATATAAAAGACCATAAGGAGTGGAAAATGAGACTTGGAATTTAAGTTCAAATGCTAAATAATGCAAGTAGTTGGTATAGAAATGTAGTTAGTGTTCAAAAATACCAAAAAGAGAATTGGTTGGTTTTCATTTTTTATGAACAGTCAAAAATGCACCTGTTTTTACTTTAGTTATCTTCATACTTTATACTGTACCCATTGGTTATATTCCGAAAAATGTAAACTATAAATTCTGTTAATACTGAGCTTTCTTATGTGTTACAGGATATAAAGTATAATGGTGCTATTTTCTGTTCTAAAGAACGTACCCCTCAGTGATTTCTAATAAAACTTTTGAAAAATTAAAATTTCAGAAATTAGTTTACTTACTAAGTGCAATTCTTTTATCTTGCTAATATTAAAGCATTTTATTCCAAAATACCAATTATTTGCTGTCTTTTGTTACATTATCTTCAAATTCTTCTTTTTTCCAGGTTGAACGATCGGACAGTGACGCCAGCAAGCACGATTCCGACAGCGAGTCCGAGGGAGACGATTCGGACGACGATAAGCCTAAACGACGAGGGCGACCGCGTTCGACCAATAAAGATGGCCTGAAAAATTTTACCGACAACGAAATCAGAAAGTGAGTTTTATTTTCTACGATTCAATGAAAAAGTTCTTTCTGTGATATCTAGCCAGTCAAGAATATCAGTTTTCCCTTTAATGCCTATTACAAAGCTACCAACTAGTTGATCCCTAGAACTAAATCATTCCCTCCTAACCACAGAAGGCCTTGACTGTGAAACCGCATCCATTAAGCAACCGTCACTCAAAACTGGTATTGTCCCGAGTACTGTTTGACAACTCGGTGTGTGTGCAGCCAAATTTTGATCAAGTAGGGGAGAGCTGGGCTAAAAGTTCCGTTTTTTAATCAAGCTCAAAATTCGTTTTGAAAACTTGGTTCTAGAATAAATATTCCGAGGTTAAAACCTAGTATTATATGTCCCTTTGATATACAGACTGTTTTTTGAGTTGTATTTTGTAAGATTTCTGAATAATTAATTTCATAACAAGTAAAGATGAAAAGGAACAACAAACCCCGCCTTGGGGCAAGTTGTTCCGTGGGTGGGGCAAATTGTTCCGAGATTAACAAGACGATGAATAACGATGCTAATTTCGAATTTAACCACTCTGCGATAAGAATAACTCATTAAAAACATAATTTGTGAAAAAAAAACAATAGTTTATATTAGTATAATTTTATTTAAGGGCTACAAAAATATCGTTTAAATAATCAGCTGTTTTCTCGTACTTACTACGACTTTTTTACTTCCTCTTACGTAGCAAAGGAAGTTATTATAGATATTATATATCGACCACCCTCGAGTTAATTACGACGATTTTTCTCGTGACGTCTGTATGTACGCATGTATGTAAGTGCGTATGTATGTCACATAAACTGTATGACGTAGAAGATTCTACTTTGATATATAGGCTCTGAGGGAGGTCCAGTTGTGCACCTCTCCTTGTGGTTGCATTTGATTGTTCCCAGGGGTGTTACCCCTTTTTTTTGGGGGGGGGGGTAAATCAGTATTAATTTGCAGACACAAGTGATATGAATTGGCGTGATCACTAGGCGATACTATATCGCCAAGCTTTTGGTCGTCAAGTGTTTGACGCTAACTTGGCGACATATCGCCATGTTGGCGAGGAAAAATGATTTCTTGAATTCCGGTACAATTTGGCGCTGTTGGCGATATTTTGAGAAAAAATCCGTTGAATGATGTTAAAATCGGCCATATGTAAAAAATTAATCATTGTAAAACTTTTTTTTTGCATTGTTTCATGGCAACCTAGGGATGTAAATGTTTTATTTGTTGCGCTATTTTAACACTGAAGGCATCTACTAAGAAAAAGGAAGTAGTGTGGGGTCCATAACAGATTTTTTGTGCTGGATGCCGGCAAAATATAGACTTTAAATAATCTAATCGGGACTTTTAGACGCGCATCGCTTGACAAAAGTTTTATTCTCAAGGTAGACCGTGCAAAGCCGGGCAACGCATCTAGTAATAGTAAATAGTAAACTGAAAAACATTCATAGGGTAAAATACAGTAAGGACAGTGCAACATGTAAAAATTACATATAATAATTAACAGCTTCAACAGCTAATAAGCTAAAATAATTGGTTCAGTCTTCAGTTATAACAAGGATTAAGCTAAAATTTGAAATAAGATCCTCCAAAAATATGATTTTTATATTAGAGTATGAAATATATTTCGATGTCTTACATAGGTTGCTCTTCGAAAATTTTATATCTAGTATATATCTATCGGATAGACTGAATATTTCAGGATTTATTTTTGGTGAAAGTGTACCATCTCACTTTCGGTCTTTCACAGTAACATATAATATTTATTTATATGTGTATTTATTTACTGCATCACTGGTACAGATGAATAGGGCAAGAGATTCCTTCGGGATACATGCTAATTTTTCTGGGGCAAGTGGTTTCGCGGAACAACTTGCCCCCAAAAAAGGGAACAACTAGCCCCAAAAGCACATGTCTTTAAAACATCAAATTATAGGTTAGGTAACGAAACGTAAATGGTTTCAGCGTATGGTATTACAGGGTTCGTACGGGTCCTTGAAAGTCCTTATTTTTTTATTTAGCCTTAAAAGTGCTTAAAAGTCCTTATTTTAATGTCCCAAGTCCTTGAAAGTCCTTATTTTTCCTCTGCCCTTATTTCAAAAAATCAGATTGCCGTTTTTCGATTAGAGAGATTTCTACACTGCAAGGTTGCAAGTGCAATATTTCCGCTTCGGCCGCACTTCGTTCCAGTTAAGAGGTGGCGGGGGGGGGGGGGGCAGCTCCGCTCCTGTTCTAGGAATCCATATCCATGGATGCAGGTGCCAAATCAGGGACACAATTGGTCAAATTTAAACAACTGATAAGAAACTGAACTACGTTAGCCGAACGCTTACGGCTTCCTCCATTATGCTTCTCCCCCACCGAGTGGTCTAACGAAAAGCATTAGAGGAGGAAGTAATTTTTTTAAAAAAGAAGAAAATGTTTCTTCAAAAAGATATAATGGAGACAAATGCAAAAGCTAATCAGTTGGCAGATGAGGCTGAAAAAACTAAGGACATTAACTTGTTTATGCAATTACATTGCATGAACTAAGAAAAACACAAAGTGAAAAAGAAATTGAAATAAGTTCTTTAAATGTAAAATTATCAGAAAAGTTTGGAATTAAAAGATATGTAATGGGATTTTCAGTTTCAGATTTTTCTTTCTGTTTTGTTATTGCGGGAAACTTTTAGGATTTTTTTTCTTTTTGTTATATTTTTAATCTATCTTTTATGTGAAAAAAAAAAAGAAACATTTGGAAATGTTGAAAATGTATAGATAGGCCAATTTGTTATTCGTTGTTTTAAGGTCCTTGTTTTTCGCATTTTTTAGTCCTTGAAAGTCCTTAAAAGTCCTTGAATTTTTTTTAAAGAAGTGTGTACGAACCCTGTATTAGGGTGCACAATCTATCTTCATAGAAAAATACCAAAAAACTTAACACTAACTATTAAATTTTGGTCAAAAGACCAAAAACACCAAAAACAAAAATTTTTACTTTCGTAGATCAGTAATGCACATGCTCGGCTTTTAATATACCGAACGCCACTGGGCTGGCTAAAATAGCTGCCATTTGTGCGCTATAACATTCTAGTTCACGACGTATTGACAAAACACATTTATTTTTTTTCTTAGCTGAGCTATTTCAAAGGGAACAACTTACCCGCGGAACTTTTAGCCCCGCTCTCCCCTACTGGGCCAATACAGAGTAGTTGTAAAACTACAATATTGTTCAAGGCAACAATTTTTTTTATAAATTTATCACTACTTCATTCATAAAATACAGTTGAATTCTATGTATTAGCTAAATAAAAACTACAAAAAAAATTTTAAGCTACAAAATACATCACGGAAATTATTATAATCATGTTTCTGTCTAACAAAACATCACCGTGAGAGTTGTAAAAGGGCATTCTCACACCCTACGTTTCGTTTTTTTAAAGAAATAAAATAAATTAAGAACAATGACAATAGTTCTATAATACTGATTTGAGTTTTAATATCTCCAATTGAAATTTCCTTTTTCGCAAAGGCAAATTGCGACATAGGTGTGTGTGTGTGTGTGTGCTCCTTCGTATTGTTTTTGTGCATTTAAAAAATACAGAATGAATGCTAGCAGGTTTGAAGCTCATGCATATGCTCTCTTTGAAACTGTATGATTTTTTGTCATAAAGTGCCTTTGTATTTTTTACGTATTCCATGTTTATGAAGTATTGGCGATATATCTAAATAACCAACCGCCTCCTTTAACTGATATTGACTGGAGCAATGGTTTCCAATTATGTTTTTGCTTGAATTTTAATTGGGTATAGATGCTGGTTTATTTATTTGCTGCTTAACTCGAAATACTTCTTTTGTTTTGCAGGTTTTTGAGAAGTTACAAGAAATTTCCATGTCCACTGAAAAGGTTTGTATTGAGTTATGATCAGAGAAATTTAGTTGTTAGTAAGAAATAAATGTTGTTATAATTTTTTTCATCTCGTTTTAGCTTTCTCGTTTTCTCCAAATTTAATTTGTGGAAAGTTTTATTTCAAGTTTTCTGTAATTACAGATTAGAAGCAATTGCAATGGATGCTGAACTTCAAGAGAAGCCTCTGGCTGATTTGAAAAAGTTAGCCGAGCTGATCAAGACCAATTGCGAAAATGCCATGAAAGAGCAAAAAGACAAGAATGAATCGAAGGACGACGATGAACCGGGTGAGTTTATAAAACATGCATAAGTG
Organism: Uloborus plumipes; assembly: GCA_038373865.1. Lineage (NCBI taxonomy): Eukaryota > Metazoa > Arthropoda > Arachnida > Araneae > Uloboridae > Uloborus > Uloborus plumipes. The sequence goes on from JAXGGA010004617.1 coordinate 72,562, forward strand.
GTCCAAACGTTTTTAGATTTAAAAATTAGTTTAGCTAAGAACGTCCATGTTAAATTAAGGGAATGTGGGGTAAAAAAAGTTTTTTATAATTAGGTATAGGTAGTTAAGATAGTTTATCTTTTTTTTAAATGAATAAGTTGGAAAATTTATTTTGAACTAGCGGTACCCGCACGGCTTTGCCCGTGGTATGAAATTAAAAGTTCATTTGTAAAATAAATGATAGAGCAGAAAAAATACTCTATATTAGTTATAATTCAACTATAATTCCTTCAAAGTATGATGCAAAAATCTGGTATGGACCCCACACTACTTCCTTTTATGTGTAAATTTCTTAGTAGATGACTTAAGTGCTAAAATAGTGCTTGGAATGATCAAGATAACAATTCAAACATTTATATCCCTAGTTTGCCACGAAACAATGCAAAAAAATATTTTACAATGATTAATCTCCTAAATATCGCCGATTTTAACGTCATTCAGTGGATTATTCACAAAATATCGCAAATAGCACCAAATTGACCCCCCCCCCCCCCCCAAAAAAATAAAAATAAAAATCGCCAAATTAGCGACCAAAGGCTTGCCGATATATCGCCAAGTGGTCGGCCAATTCATCTGCATTGAAATTAACACTGATTTACTCCATAAAAGGGGTAAAACACCCCCCTTGCACAAAAATAAGCCAAAAGAGAAAATAAGAACAATTTTGTTGCTCACAGAAACCAACAGAAATCTTACCAAAATTTGAAAGAAGAAAGTTTCCTTTCCTAGCTTTAAAAGCAAAACAACACATTTTCCGAAATGAAACACTTTAAGAAGAACGTTGCAATGTCGCAATTTATACGATATTTGGTTAATCTTTGTGCTTTGGGTACCCCTTTCTCGCTAAATGGGCGATAGACGCGCCTACAACTGTTTCCAAACGTTGCTAAAATCAATATTGCTGAAATGCGAAATCTATGAAAATGAAAAAAAAATCCACCAAATCTTTTTATTAAATCATTAGTATATTGGAAACAGGGTTGCCAGAAAAATACTACGCTCCTTATTTGGGCCGAAAAAATGCTACCGTAGTATCAAAAATACTACGTCTGGCAACGCTGGAAAAAAAAGAAACAAAAATAAGTATGAAAACGTAACCATGGTAACAACATGAAAAGTTGATTTCCGTTGATAAAATAATTCATTTCATCTCTATTTTCAAACAAATTTTATTCTCGAGCTCAACCATTTTAGAATCGTTTGGCTTGCTTGACTGAAGGTAAGCCTTGAATTCCGGGATTCTAAAAACATTGTTACAGCTCTCCTGATGATCGTAGAAACTTCGATAAAACTTCATTTTGTGCAGAAAATTTCAAGCGTTCGAATGACATAAGACTTGAAAATGTGTATAAAATATTTCTTCCCTATTTTATAGAATTTCCGCTAAGAATTCGAATAGAAAAAGAACGAAATGGAGTTTTCGAAAAATCGCTTCATAGTGCAAAACCTCGTGCTACAAACTAATTATGTGCCTAATGTCGTGAAAATCGACCGAACGGTTTTGTCGCTACGCGTGTCACAGACAGACAGAAGTTGGACAGAAGGACAGACCCACCTTCAGCTTTATTATTAGTAGAGAAACCAGTTCTTAAGGAAGGAATATTGAATTTTTCAATAAGACTTGCATTGCAAGATTATGTTTTATTTTTAACAGTAAATATATACCTTGAAAAAGTAAAATGTTTTCATTTTTTATCCATGGGGCAAAGAGAAAAATTAAATTAATTTTTCACTTGAAATATTTCCTATTCGATTTTCAAAAATATTTTTTATCAATTTAATGAGTAAATGAATACATAATAAAGCAATAAATCAATACATTCAATAGTTTATATAGAAGGAAAAATAAATGAGTGGATAATATAGTCAATGAATGAGAAAATAAGTGAATGGATAAATAAGGTAATTAATAAATGAATATGTAAGAGTGTTTTTAAAAGGTTGAATAATTAAATGAAAAGTAAATATCTCACAATTCCCTTGCTCCCCTATTTCACTTCACCCCACATTCCCCTACTGTATAACTACTTTTATTGGTGGTTATTGTGGGAGGAGGGGGATTTTATTTATTTTAATCATAAAATAAACAAAAAATTTGAATAAGTAAAGGAAAATCTTAATGGCCCTGTTGAAAAATTCTAATTAAGAAGCAAAAATTTACTTGTTAAAGTAGCTCATTACAAGAAATGTCTCTTTTTCTTATTATGAGAAATGTCTAAATATCAAGAAGTGTACTGGTGTGCTTTTATATGCTGTATGTGTACTTTCTAAGTATTTGTTTTTGAAGAGATATTTCATTTCCAAATCCTAGTTGTGAAAAAAAGAGGCAGGAAGCAAGGTCCCTCTTTCAAGATTGGAAATGTTCCGGTCAATGCAAAAACTTTGCTCACCATCGAAAGTGAACTCGAGCCTCTTGATATTTTACTACCAGCAGATCCAGAAGAGAGGAAAAAGTGAGTTTAATAAAAACCCTTTATTATATGGATGCATTATAGCGTTTTTTCATTTTTGAATTTTTATTTTCTCAATCCTTTTTTGGTTATTGTGGATTGTTATTATTGCTTTTATCTTTTAATTTGTTTTGAGTACGTTTGTTTTGAGTATATGTCAAAACAAAACTGCCTGGTATAAATATTTTGTTTGTATTTATTCTGGTTTTGAACCTTTCTCCAAGACAAAGGTTTTCAGATCAGAATACTTGTTTCTATATGTATTTTTTTAAATTTATTTATTTATTTTACTTTCCTTCTTAAACTCTTTGCTCAAAAAAAAAAAAAGATTGTATGGAGATATTGAAAACATTTATGGTTTTTAAATGCTTCGCACATATTTCTTTAAGCAACACAAATATTTATACTTCATTTAAACTTTAATTTTACCACAATTTTGAAGAGTATTTCTCCTCAGAGGTTCTACGAAATTATCACGCTGAAACAAAGCTTTTGAAATAGATGTTCCTTTTGCATATTGATTTCAAATTACAATAACTAATATGCAGCTAGGTTAGACTAGGTACAGTAGATAGAGGTGTATCCCTTGTACAGGGGTTTATGAAATGATTCATGCCATGAACTTAACCCAATATAATATTGTAAGTAATAAATGTAAACCATTAACATTTAAGATTAAATATTTTATATGTTTCATACATCCTAAATATACTTTTATCATTATTCAATTTGCAAAAAATAAATAAAAGCATAAAATTGAATCAGAAATTTTGAGGAATCAAAAAGTTTGTAGAAATGACTATACCTAATTTGTTACATGGGTATCTTTACACCATGTAATTCATGGTGCAATTCAATGTAGGAAGCAGCTTGATCGCATTTCAAGATTTCTATAAAAGTTTTACGTGCGGTGCGCTATTCGATACAGCTGAACTCAGATGAATAAATTGCTGGGAAGGATAAGCATACTGTAATTGTAAATTTTAGGAGGAATTTTATGATACATATTTGCTGTCTTTGAATGACAAAATCAAAACAACTTTCACCTATTCATTTCTCAACAAAAAAAAAGTTTTGAATTTTAATAAATTCGATAATTCTTGTGTATTTATACTTTAGTGAATATTTTCGCAATTTTGCTGCGTGGCTGTCTCTTAAATTGAGTGTCCTTTAATCAGAGGCAAATACATGGAGGTCATTATTCAGAGGGACTGGGTCCAGAAAAAGTCCCTTAAAGGAGGCACTTCTGTATACATATGCTTGGATTTAAAATTTTTTTTCTTCTTCTAGGTGGACTTTAAGAGAGCATTGTAAAGGACGCTCATTTCGACGTGCCTTGGAATGTCAACGACGATTCGAGACTCCTCCGCGGCATATACGAGTATGGAATGGGTAACTGGGAGTCGATAAAAATGGACCCGCACTTGGAGTTGGGTGATAAGGTAATGACAATTTTTTGATAAATTTCGGTGATGTAGTGAAATTTGAACTGTCAAAGAACTATTTTATACTTTCGTGAAAATCTTACTTTCTGCTAAAATGTAAGCAATGATTAAATAGCAGGCAATAACGCCTGATGGAGACAACAGGGTTCCCACGGTCTTGAAAATCCTTGAGTTTTTTTTTTTTTTTTTGACAATTAAGGGTCCTGGAAAAGTACTTGATTTTCTAATAGTTCCTTGAGAAGTATTAAAAGTACTTGAGTTTTTGCTGGGTTCTAAAAAAAGTCTTTGAAAATAAGTGAAAAACCTGTTTCATACTTGCCAAATTTTGTGTATTTCTTAAAAAAATGATTCTTTTCGTGCTCTATTTTTTTACTTGTTTCAAAATCCGATTGCCTAGAAATTTCTATTAGGATCCATCATGATGCCTAGGTCTTATTTCTAACACTGCCTTTGGCAATTTCCCCCTATTCTAGTGTGAATTTATGGGCAGTTTTCTGTAGTTGTTTTTTAAAAGTGAAATTTGTATTTATATGGGCAAGATTTTTCTTTGTACTTATGAAAAAATTACTTATGAAATTGAGCACATTATTGCTTATTTGTTTAGATTTTGCCAGATGGTGAACAAAAGCCTCAAGCTAAAAATCTGCAGACGCGTGCTGACTACCTGTTGAAAATACTTAAAAAAGTGTTACAGAGAGATGCTGGGCCCGTAAGTTTTGATATATTAATTTCTATTATCGCTTATGCCTTGTAAGAACATCACTTTTAAAATATTTAAAAAAAATCATTTTAAACCTGTTCAAAACAAATTATGGACTTGTTTTCTCAAACGTAACATTTTAGTGCATATTCAAATGTATTGTCATTTTTTGCTCACTTTATATTCAAGTAACATTTGCCAATTAAGATGTAAATTTTTAGAATTCATCTTCAATGTTAAGAAGGTTTTTGTCCTGATCTTTTTGCAATACGTTCAAAGTCTTTAATATTATGTTTTAAAAAGTAAGAAAATAATAAAGTTTTGTATTCAATCCTTTTTATCTACTTAAAAACTAAGATTGGACATGCCGCCTCTTTTCTTTAAAAAAAAAAAAAAAGGTCTGGAAAATTCTTGCAACTTTCAGCCTGGTTTGATACATTTTCATTATAATAATAATAATGAATCTAAACTTCATAGGTAAAATATGAGTCACAAATATTTGGTTTTTAGCTATAACACGGTGTAGCCCCATGATATGTATAATGTTACTTTTTATTCCTTTGTTGAGACAATTTTTATTGATCATCTTTTTTGTTCTGTGTGTGTACCTTTCCTTTTATTTGCGTCAATGCTTGACTCCATTTTTTTCTCTTTGTTTCAGGAGCCCGACACTCCAAAGAAATCTAAACGAGGAAGGAAACCCAAAGTTACAGAGAATTTAAATTCAAATAAGAAGTTCTTGAGCAAGCAATTTGTCGAAAATGACGACAGTGACGCATCTGATGACTCGGTGAGTTATCGATGGCTGTTTATTAATTGCTGCATGTGCCTAGCTATAAATGTATCTTTTATCCCTTTGATGCACGGTAGTTGCGCCGCAAAACCACCAATTAAAATTTTTTTTCTCAATATTTTCCAAGTTTTTGGAATCACGCGAGTTCTTTTCTTTTAAGTTTAATGAACACAAATATGTAACAGAACAAGAAAATTATCCATTTCTGTTGCCTCAACTTCTTGTGCAACTCATGCCAAGTTTTAAAATCAAAAGTCGAATTTTTTTGAAAATTTTTATTTTTTTTTTTTTTTGGAACTGAAGTAGTCAACCAATTTTCTTTATTTTGCCTGTGGTATTCAATCATGTATTTGTAACTGATATAAATTCCTTTTGGCATGCATATACCACTTTTTTTCATGGCCTAGGGGGAGGTGGGTAAATAATTGGGGACACTGCCCCTTACGAATAAATTCATGGAATAAGTCTTGCGCAACAATGGGTTATAGCTGAAAACATGTGTACAAGATTTTGGGAAATACTGTGGGAATCGTGCAATTTTAATGTAAAACCTGCATCATGCCATTCATTAAGCTTTTTGGTGTAGTGATACAAAAAACATGTTCTATATTTTGAGAAAACATTAATTTCACATTTCGTTTTATTAATACAACAAAATAAATTAATAAGCAAAAAACCTAAAATTTGCTGAATTTTTTTAAAAATAGGATTAAAATCTTAAAAAGTATGTAATCTGATTTGATTTAACTTTATTTTTTTAAATAAGACTTTTTACATTTCAATTTCAACTTTGAATTTTGCTTTTAGTTTCAGTTATAGACTCAGGATAGATAGCACAGTATCAGACACATTATGAAAGTAAACTATTTTTTCTCGTCTTCCAATTCTTATTTTATTTACGCTTAGTTATAAATTAAAAATTTTGCAGACAACTCAGGAAACAAAGGCAAACGTGAAGAAAATAAAAGTGGAAAATTCTGTGTCTGAGGAGAAGAGCAACAAGGAGCATCACGTATCTCCTCCGAAACCTCCCGCATCCGGCGACACGGATACTTCCAAGAAAAAAGCAGAAAAGCCTGAAAAGGCCAAAAAGAAAACTCCAAAACAAAAGGTAAGCTTTCCTTTTAGTTTTCTCATTATAAGGTAGCTTTTATGCAATCGTTTTGGACCTGAACAGAGGTAAATCTATCCATATATAAGTGGATGTATGAACATATATTTGTTTGTATGTTTGTCCCTCATGCAAATTCAGTTTTCATTGGATTTTCATCAAACTTGGCTCAGAGGTTCCTTAATGCTCTAGAATTCACATAGGCGGGGATTTGAAATTTTTAAAAAAATCCAAAAAGCTCAAAATTCAAATTTTTTGTCTCCATTTTCTTTCAATTTGGAATATATAGAGTAATAAAGATAAGCCTTTAAGCATACAAATGGATAAAATTTGAAACATTTAAATAAGAGTATTTTCCAACAAAGATTACGATTAACAATGAATTATCCATTTCGGGATCACCTATTTCAATTTAGCATGAAATGAGTTAAACATAATGCAATACCGGGCAAACCCGGGTAAAAAGCTAGTTTTAACATAAATATGATATTTTCCGTATCAGGAAGGACATCCGGAGAAAACGAAGGAGCGAAAGAAGAAAGTGGTTCCTGTGATGCACTACACTGCAAATGCAGAGCCTCAAGTGATCGACGAGACAGAAGAGTTGTCCGAAACCGTCTTCCTGGAGGTATTTCACCATAGTACTTAGTTATAGTTTCGTTCAGTGTAGTTTAATGTAGACAAAGGACTATTCTTATCCCGGTAAAAGCACTGAATTAATAAATAAATATGAAAACAATAATTTAAAAACATACCGAATCATTACTCAGTTGCAAAAGATAATAGGTTAGAAAGGTAAATTTAATGAATTGTGAAAGCATCTTGCATTAATAACAATAATAATACATGGGTAAACTAATTTTCAAAAAAATTTACATATTTGAAAACGCAAGACCTATCAATAAGAAGTCCTAGTTAAATATTCAATAAAATTAACACATGGTGAACAAAAAATTGAACTGAAACAAAAATAGCCCAGCTTAATTTATATTAATGTCATAACAAATTCAATTTCAAATTTATTAGTTATTCACAATTATCCTTTATTTTATTTTCACCGTGTGATACTTAATAGTTTAAACCAACATTTTTTTTTATATTTAAAACAAATGTACATTTCTTATGATTGCTTCTAAATGCATTAAATGTTTATTTTAATCAGTTTTATTAATGTGTTGTCATAAAAAAAAACTTTTAAATGAACGAATTAATCTTCCAAATGATACAACATATACAACTTCGTGTGTGATTATTTCATGTAAAAATTTTAATTCAGGGAGAAGAAACAATATATTTATTTGTTTTTGCCAAGTTATTCCATTTTATTTACTGAAGCAAGTGGACAAAATGACATTTTGCTCTGGGCAATTTTTTCCAGGATTTTTCTGATATGGATAAAATGTGACAGCCCTGCTTTTACCTAGAAAAGATGCTTTTTATTCTGCTAATTTTATTTTTCTCGTGCCCTGTCTAAAGTTTTTTGTAAATCAATTTAAAATCAGTCAAAGTCGCTTTGTAAATAATTTGGGATTCTGTGAAAAAGAGAAATGTCCAGATAATCGTTTGCTCTTGAACCATTGAAAAGAATATTGCATGTTTTTATTACTTTGCAAATGAAAGTTTTCCTCTTTTCTTAGTGCAAAGAGCAGATGAGGCCCGTCAAGAAATACCTGATGCGGCTCGATCTGAAAGGTCTCGACTTGACGGAAGAAGACAAGTCCAAAAGATTTGCACAGTACCTGTTGAAAATCGGGAGAAAAATTTCCGAGATTCTGAAAGGATACAAAGATCCTGAAAAAATCAATAAATGGCGAAGGTATGTCGAGTGAAATGCTCGTTTGGTTCTATTAGGGCAATATTTATTCTTGCCAATGACATTGATTTGTCTTTCCTGTTTCAAAGTAAATATATACAAATATTGAACATATTTATTTCATTTAAATTTTAATTGATTCTAATATGTAAAAACCTGGTGTGGACACCACACTACTTCCTTTCACGTTTAAATTTCATAATAGATGCATTAAGTGTTAAATTGGTCCTTAGAGTGAGCAAAATAACAATTCACACATCTACACCCCTATTTTGTCGCGAACCAATTGAAAGAAATGTTTTACAATGATTTATCATTTATATGTCGCCATGTTTTATGTCATTCTGTGGATTTTTCCCAAAACATCGCCAATAGTGGCAAATTTAACCCTATTGAGGAAAATAAGTTTTTTTCGACAAATTTATCGCCAACTTGGCAATATGTCGCCAGGTTGGGGACCAAAAGCTTGGCATTTAATCGTCAAGTGGTCGCCAAATCAAGTGGTCAAGTGGTCACATCATTTCATAGTCTGCATTTAAAATAATAGATTTACCCCAGAAATGAGTAAAAGACCCCCTTGAGATTATTCAAATGCAGTCAAAATGGGAGGTGAGCAACTAGACCCCCTCTCAAAGCCAAACGAGAATGTTCTATGACATAGCATTCATGAGTTATGCGAGATACACACATCAGACATGTGATTTTTTCAGTTTTTATACTGAATGCAGTATTTTTTGAAATAGCAAAATACTGAGTGCAGAACAAAAAGAATGGGCATCGCTACGTAAATTTAACATCTACCAATTAATTTCATGCATTCAATTTAAACATTTGGCTATATAGAACCAAAAGGTCATGTTTAAACTTGCAGGTGTAGTATAATGTATCAACAATTTTGTATTTGCTCACACAGCGGCATAATTTCAGTATTTTTCATTCTGTTTGGGTCATATATCTGATACATACGCACATACATACAGATGACACGAGAAAACTCGTCGTAATTAACCTGGGGGGGGGGGTCGTCGAAAAGGGTCTTTCGGCTTCTCATATGTTCATAGATATACACATATGCACGTTCTGACTGTTCGAGTAAACAACTCAACATTCACTCAGGGGTGAGTAACATAGAAATTTAGGCCGCAATTTGAGGGAAATTTTTTCACAATCACAATACTTCCTTCACTACGTAAAAGGGAGTGAAAATGGGTCAACCCACCGAGCAGTAGTTTTTAGTAAATTGAGTTCAAAGTTGCCCAAGAATCTGCAGTCTCTTGGAAGTGTGTTGGCAGTTTCATGAATCATTTTTGCATCCCGGAGTATGTCAATTCATGTACTAACAAGCAGTGGCGTACTCAGGTGGTTGGCGGATAGGGTTGCAGCCCACCCCTGAGGGGGAGTACAGCCCCCTCCAAAATTTTCAAAATGAATTTTAAAAATGTAAGTTAAGGTGGTTCTTTTTTTTTTTTCTAAATTTCCTTTCTTTATTGAAATCCCGAAATGAGAAAAATGTTCAGAGCAGATAATTAAGTATGGTGCAAAATTAAAAGAAAGATTTTTTTTCGTTTTGACATGTCTATTTTACTGTACGTCATGTTTATGATTATCCTGCTATTCCAGTTATTTCATTTATATTGCAAATTCATGCTTTAAAAATGTCAATTAATGTTTTTCAGTCATCTAATTCTGTTAAATAAATTTCAGCAAATTGAATTGAAATCCAGTAATATGAACAATTGTAAAAATAAACTGCAAAATGAACATTATTAGAGGGTAAATTTGCCAAAATATTGCAAAGAAGTGTTTTAGCAACGCCTCTTTCAATGAAGAAATTTTTTGAAATTTAAATTTATCATTGTGTTTATGCACAACACCGTCCAAATTTTGTTTATGGAAAGCAGGGTTTAAGCTGAGTTTCTAAGTTTTTCAGCAAAAAAGGCTTTAACAAATCTGCTTACTATCTTTCTAATTCTAGTCCATGTATTTCATCTTCTGTTGAAAGCTAAACTCATAGTAGGTAGCATTTTTTTTTTTTTTTTCAATTTAAAGTGAAAACGTTAGAATTGTAATTCAAATTTAATAGACACAAGTTTTTTTCTTTTGAATTGTTAATAATGCATTTATTGGAGGGGGTTTTATGCCCAATATGACAGTATATTGCTGAATTTAAAAGCATTTTATACATGTTGGCTACGATTTATACTAAGAATAAGTTAGATATCACCATGCTTGCTCTCTCTCTCAGATCGTGCAATATTTTTTGTTCTGATTATGTTGGAGCAAAAAAGCGAAAGTGGCCTCACTTCATTTTCTTAATTTAGATAGTATTTTTGCATTTTGCGAAAAATGCGACTGTAGTGTAAACCCTGGTTTTTGCACAGCACCGACCAAATTTTGTTTATGGAAAGCTAACTGAACAATTTCATTCGCAGCTCTTTGTGGATCTTCGTCTCTCATTTTACCGACCAAAATGCGAAGCAGCTGTACAAAATCTACCGGCAAGCGCTGAAAAGCATGGAAATCGTACCCCACTCGTCCGATCCGAAAAAAACGAAGGAAAAAATGGAGAGGAAATCTATACTAGATGTAAGTTGTTTTATACTTATTTTGAATGCATTAAACCTTTATGTCGCAAATTAATTTAGCAATGAATTTTTATGTATTTTGTTGCTTTTTTAATTTGAAAATACATCAAACAACATATATAACGAGTAAAAAAATTTCGACAATCAGTGGGATCCCTAGCAGCATAATCTCACCCAGTGGCGGATCCAGACTATGGATTTGGGAGGGGAACTTTTGTAGAAACTGTTTAATGGGGGGGGGGGGGGAGCTCTCTCTCGCGCTGCAAAAGCTCTCGCTTTTTTCAGCGCGCTTTTTAATAAAGAATTAAATGCAATACAAATTTCGTTCGTCACAAATTCTCAGATAATAATTTCAATCCCCGTTTGTTTATTGTTGAACTTTTTAATTAAGAAAAAAATTAGCAGAAACTATGAAATATAAAGAGCAATTCGACAAAAAATAAATACAAATGTGATTAAGAAAGTTTGTGGCCACAAACTTGAAGTCTCGCACTGATCAATCAAATTTGTTTAAAAAAAGTACTAATGATAAACACTTAGTAAGCTTTATCTCCCCAAAAACAACAGTGTTGTAAAAAAATCCCCCGCCAAGAAAACCTTAAATACTCAGCCTTAAAAAGTTATGATATCGAGTTTTCCCGCCAAGTTTGTGCCAAACTACAACTAACCTGTATGTATAGTTCTTTTAAATTGTTTTCAGTTTTGCCAGGCGGGAAGCTTTGTCTTGTGAGGTGGTTGCTTAATGAGTAAAAACTTCCCGCCTGGCAGGACTGAAAACAATTTAAAAGAACTATACATACAGGTTAGTTGTAGTTTGGCACAAACTTGGCGGGAAAACTCGATATCATAACTTTTTAAGGCTGAGTATTTAAGGTTTTCTTGGCGGGGGATTTTTTTACAACACTGTTGTTTTTGGGGAGATATCACATATTTTTGCATTAATATTATTTCTTTGCCTGTTTTTTTTTTCTCTTCAAAATTTACTTTGCATGTTTTTTTTCCCTTCAACATTTTTCTTGGCGGTCCGACATCTGTGGTTTTCTTGGCAGCATGCATTTGGTGCAAAAGTTCAAGGATCTTCTTCAGTCTAGGATAAATTTGAAATCAATCACAATGTACCACCCGAACCGACGCAAAACAAAGCTAGTTGCTAACAATACTACGATTAAATTAAAAGTTAAAAAAAAACCCCAACCCTTACTGCCGATCTCATATTAAAATAAAAATATTTTTGAAAAAAAAAATTGAACCGACTTCTGAACTTCACTCAGCAAATGCTCTAAAAAGTAAAAAATAATTTTATTCTTTGAACACCATCGATACTACATTTAAACATAAGTTTTGAAGTCGGCACAAAAAAGCTAAATAGAATCATTCGAAACTATAAATATAAATTTAAATGAATCCAGGTTCTTTATTCGCATTCGCATTCATTGAAAAATACGTATTTATGTAATGGTACAAATATTCAGCTCTCAATTTTCAACGATTTCTCTGAAAATGTTGGCAAAATATAGTAAACATCATTTTACCTATAGTTTTTTCGCCGACTTCAAAACTTGTGTTTAAATGTAGTATCGATGGTGTTCAAAGAATAAAATTATTTTTTACTTTTTAGAGCATTTGCTGAGTGAAGTTCAGAAGTCGGTTCAATTTTCTTTTTCAAAAATATTTTTATTTTATTCTTTTTAGTGTAAATGTACATATGAAATAAGGTAATGTTTCCATTTCAAAACTTCACCTAATTTGCTAAAGTAAATGCTTCATAAACTAAACTATGTACGGAAAAAAAAGAAAGAAAGTATCAGCGCGTCTAAAATTTTAAACGATTGACACTACAAAATAATCCTTTTTATTCTCTGGTATTTATTTGTGTACTAGTTTAATCAAAGGCTAAATATTAACGGCTTTTCAACTAATTTATATTTCAAAACAACACTAGATTCTCGCGGTTCATAAAATTTTACGACCTATTGCGTACGCGGCCCGCTAATAAGTTTCATGTTTGCTTCAGTTAAGCCTTCATTCAAAATTTTCATTATCATTATAATAACTGGTTCATATCAATCACGTTTTGTAACAATGAACTTCATATTTAATCATTTAGGACAAATCGCTTTAAATTTGAGCAAAAATTTGGAGATTTTCCTCACTTTCTTCAGAATTTCTTTATCAAACCTTATGTAAATTAAGACTAATAAAACCTGAAATATTACGAATCAATTAGTACCTGGTACGACTTTCAGTTCGTTGGAGTTCGGGAGAAAAAAGCAGGACATAGAAAGATACTAGGTTTAAAATTTTGAAAAAGACAATAGAAATGAATTTCATTATGCAATCCAGAGAAGCCTGCGTTCAAAATGGTCATTATTACGATTACTGTGATTCCAATTTCTTTTTCGAAAGATGTCTGAAGGTTCCCGTTATCGAACACGGACCACGAGAGGATGGGACCAATCGGAAAGAAAGACCTTTCTAACAAAAAAATAATTTTTGAAATCGGTCCAGGCGTCTTCGAGTAATCTTGTAACATACCGAAAAAAAAAAAATTTCTCCGACGAATTGTATAACCTCCTCCTTTGTTGAAGTCGGTTAATGAACTAAATTGAAGATCCCTTTTAAAAGCCTTATGCAATAAAATCAATTACAAATATTTTATTTGTTAACAAATAGAAACTGGCAACAGATGAAATTATAAATCATTGAGTTTTCTTTCCTCGTGGCCCAACAATGAAAACATAAATGCTCAGATGTTGAACAGAGCTAGTAGATAGAAATCGGACCAATTTTAAGCATTA
>JAXGGA010004618.1:0-20000 GCA_038373865.1 Uloborus plumipes
ATCAGTTTCCCGTCTCTACATTATCAGTCACAAAATTAATAAGCTGCTTGCGCCGACTTTCGAGCAAAATTTCAATCAGTCAAAATAAAAAAAGTTCGTGGCACAACTATAAAACTACAGTTAGAGAAAACTTAACCAGTCAGTATTGAAAATAGTACTACGCATTACGTCGGTGCCAGGTTTTGCCCCGACAGGGTGGCTGGGAAGGGGGGGGGGGCGAGCTAAAACGCGTAAGACACTCAACATGACTAGCTCAGATTTTCATGAAACTTTCCAAAATGTTCTTCTTTGACATCTTAAAAGCTATGTATATATTTTATTCAAAATCTATCATTCATAATTGATCAGAAATTATTTTTCGAAATTCATTAGAAAACATTTTATTTACTTGCCTGCTGTACTTTAAAATGTAAACCAAGTTTCATGGCAGCTACAGAGTTGTATTATAGCTCATTTAGCTCATTTTAAAGAGAATTGTTTGCACTTTAATTTTATATGAAATTTTAATACTTTTTCCAAGAAAAAAATTGCTTTCACAAACAATTAAATTTTAAAAATTAAAAAAATGAGACTACGTCTTGAAAAAAATATGATTTTAAATGTATTTTAACGAACACATCTAAAGATTTTCAGAGTGAGACAAATAAGGGATCAGCAGTTACAGCAAATAATGTAACAATGTTTTGCAATGTTTGCTAAAATGTTTTGGTAACTGCTGGTCTTTTCATCATGGTCAGTGTTGCCAGATTTAAGAACAGTAAATACGGGACAGGTTTCAAGGGGTGAAGGTGGGAAATATTTTTGTGATTGAGGGTAATTACTGGTTATGGTTACGGTGTATTTTTAAGGGGGAAAAAATTATTTTAATTACTTTCGGAAGATTCCCATGTTTGTGGATGAACACATTTTTGGAGGAGCTCTAACTCAAGAAATAAAGAAAAAACGAAGTTCAGTATACAGAGACGTTGATAGGAACAGGTGCTAATTAGTTTTTTACTTGAGTTCACTAAAAGAACAACAATACAATCGAACATTTTTCTCATTTCATGTGACTACTTTATTTGAAACAAAAATGCAAGGAATCGTGGAGAGAAACTTTTCTTAACCGCTTAGTCGTCGTGCCCGTTCCTCATACGGACAGAATATTCCGACAAATTTTGTCAAGCCCGTGTCTCATACGGGCTGCGTTTCTGATATTTTTAAAGCTTCAAAACTTTCTGTTTATTCAGCTTCAAAAAATAAAATTTTTCTCTGCTCAAACTTTACTTTTTCTTTCTCAATGCCTGCATTGAAGCTTTTCAGCCTGTCTTGGATGCGCGAGGAAAGCAAACTTTAAGGAAAAATTGGTCAAGTTGATTCAAATTTTCCTACCTTTAAAAAACCACTAAATTCAAATTAAAATGCGGTGTTTTTTTATTTTAATATGCTTGAAATATTATGAACATAAAAAAACAAAAATAAAAAAACCTGATGAATTTTGATCAGTTTTTGGAAAAAAAGTTCGACGAGTAAGCGGTTAATGCCACAGCAGCGTATAGAGCAAAATGAAGTAAATGAGAAATGAGTAAAAAAACTTTAATGTACCATAAATAAACATGTGGATTTTACAATTGATCAGACAAAGAATCGAACCTTACAATTTGAACAAGGCAAAAAAAAAAAAAAAAAAAAAAAAAAAAAAAAAAAAAAAAAAAACTCATATTCTAACTCTTAATGACTATTACAATGTAATATTAATCAATTCTATGTTTTCAAAAACCATATTTGCTATTTCATTCTAGGCTAACAATTATTTTCAATTTTTTATGTGTCTTCAAGTTATAAAATTCATTACAACTTATACGTAATGAATTCATAGTCACAATAAGTTCTGCTTTAATTAACTGAGCAGCACATCCGTTTCGTACTTGAGTTCATTTCAAATTTATATGTGAAAATACTTGTTCAAGCGATTTTATCACTCTTAGTGAAAGTTTTTGTAGTAAAAAATTTGCTGTGTTGTTTACACATGCAACAGTAACTTAATTTTTCTTATGCTTGAAACCCTGAGAATGTTGAGACACACCACTGCAATCTTCATGAGCAACAGAAAAATCCTTGTTTCAAATAGTGCAACGTACTTTTGCTGCATTTCCAGGACAACGTATCAGCCATTTTTTTTAACTACATCCACTCTACTCATGTCAAAACACACATAATCGTTTTTCCAGCATATCACTTTCCGACGTAGAATGTCTATTCGTGTTTAATCTGAAAAATTCTAATCGCAACAGAGCATTAAACCTTGCCAATTTTCTACTACTATCAAAGTTATGAAGATGGTTTTCATTGCGATTGACGACGCATGTGCAGAGATCTGTTTCCAATATTAGTCAACGAATAAAGAGGAAGTTCACATATCTTGTTTTGCTTTATTTATTTTTTTTTCTTGAAAAAATCTCATTTTGCAAAGTATTGTTATAGGCTAGAATACGGGACTTTTACCGTCCCGTATGGGAGTACCTCGGGACGCGGGACAATTTTCCAAAATACGGGACTGTCCCTTGAAATCCGGGACGCCTGGCAACCCTGATCATGGTCCACATTTTTTTTTTTTTTTTTTGAATGCATTCATTAAAATACGTTGGAAAAATCATACATTAATTACAAAATTTTCAAATTGTTTACCTGAAAAAAATTAGAACATAAATTTCACGATTCTATGAAATAAACTTTCTCTCGAAAAATACATTAGAAACATGTCAAATTGAAGTGTCGGCAATCCTCTTTGAAATAAGAATTGGAAGCTGCTTTTATTAAAAGAAAATTACTAAAATATCAAATTCTCAGATAAATAATATCACTAATTACTTTCTAGGAAAGAAAGAAAAGATTGCAAATGAATTTGATCGAAGAACTCGTTCCTGTCCTTGCAAGTGCAAAAAGGTTACTACTTTCAGCATGAACTCCAGAAATATTAGTTAATCAGAACTGTTAGGAAATTACTTGTTGAAAGTGTTTTTTTTTTTTTTTTTCTTATAGGAAGAAAAGGCAGATTTAATAAAATGCACGATTTGTGAGAAAGATCAACATAAAGTTTGCTATGGTATTCTGACCGAAGAAGATATCCCAGAGCAGTTTTACTGTGTCTATTGCTTCAGTTTTGGAGCAACAGACACAGAAGTTCCAGACATTATATATTCATCTACACACAAAGAGCAGCAGGTCAGTTCTCTCATGCAATATCTGTTAGACTCCAAAACCTCATTATAGCGAATATCAATGCAACATGTCTAGAAGAGAGAGTTACTCCCGTGCGAGTTGGATATTTTGGGGTAATTTTTTTGATGAGGATTAACAAACTTTCACCCACTTCCCTAAACTTCCACCAGACAGCTCTGCTCAATCCAATTTTAACGACAAAATTTGTGATCTCTTGAACTTCGTTGTGATGGGATTTTACTGTTAATTAGAGTGGCCTTTATTTCTCAACTTAGTAAATAATTTCGCTCCCACCATCTTGTTCCACTTAAAAATATAAAAAATGCTTTTTAAAGGCTATTTCTATCAGCTTGATTCGCACTAAAAAGTATGAACTAAAATAAATATCATGATTTCTTGGAGACAACAGTCAAAAATTTCAGTTGGTCTCATTATATCTTTATGTGTTGATTAATTCTAAAGCATCAAATAATATTTAAATTGAAAATTTGAGAGTCGAAATAGGCGCACATTTAAAGCTATTTATACTAAGCTGTATACCGCCTATTTCTTCTCTGTAATTTTTAATTTAAAAATTATTTGCTGTTTTAGAATTAATAAACACATAAAAATATAACTAGATCAACTGAAAATTTTGACTGTTGTCATCAAGAAATCATATATTTATTGCTTTTGCTTTTAGACTTTTCCTGTAACGTGGGAATTTGAAACTGTTTTGACGATTGATAAATTTTTCGTACCGCGTGCCGGTAAAGTATAGGCTAAAAATCTAATCGGGACTTTTCGACACGCGAAACTGACAAAACTTTTATCCTAAAAGTAGACCGCGCAAAGCCGATCCACGCAGCTAGCTAACATTAAACAGGCTCTACAAGATTTCACTTCAAGCGGGCAATCTCTAAGAGTCCCTCAAATGTCTCGAAATTGAAACAATTGAAGAGAAATAATTCGTACCGAACCTAAATATAGTGTGAATGTGAAAAAACAAACATTGCACTATTTTTTTTTCCTAAAGAGCTACTCATAAATGCTGTCACTATTTTTTCAACATATTTGACCCCTCCCTTTTTTTGCCAAAGTGTCACACTATATTTTACATTACTATAAAAAAAATTTCTTTTGACCAAAATGTGCGATGTCACACTCACACTTCTTGTTACCCCTCCTTCTTGTTAAACTGTCTCGATCTCACAACCCCTCCTCCCCTATCCCAAAGCATGACATAAGCTGTGGGATAACCCCTGATTCAGTTTTCGCGATATTAACCCGTAAATGGTAATATGCGTCTGTAGGACGGATATTACCATTTACTGGGAGTGTGAGTTGGAGGGATGTTACCATTTACAGGTTAATCGAATGTAAATTCAGACCATAAACCATTTAATGAATTAAATGTGAAAATCCTAACAACTAAAGAAAATTTTATTTTAATAACAGCAATGTTAGTTAAATTTGATTATCTCTTATTTATAGAATTTATGCGCAACAAGAAGAGCAATTCACTTGGCTTCTAAACTGAAATCTGTGACATTGTGTACTTTTGAAAAAGAATTGGGCTGCAATAAGTCACGTGCAAAAGCTCTGATGGAACAGCTTACTTTAGAAGATGTTGTCTCTCAAATGTAAGAATTACCTGAAATTATTTCAATAATAGTAATAACTGAAGTCCATACGCAGAAGAGATAGACTGAAAGTAAACAAACAAGTTACCAGAAAGTTTGCCGCTACGCTACTTTTGGGGATTTCCTCTGAAAGGGGAAAAAAAGTTACTGTCTGTCCCTGAGAGCCGAACCTAGCACTTGTGAACCATTCCATTCCAAAAAGGGTTGATTGGTTGTAAGTGGGAACTTAAAAAGTTTTCAATTCAAAACTTGCATTTGCTATCCTTTTGACATATTCAACTAAACTACAATATGTATTCGAAATGAGCATCGTTCCACGTTGTTTGATACTGCTCAAAATGCTTCTTATTATTCTTCCCCTCAATGTTATCTTACCTATCCCCCCTATTTTGGTAAGATCAGAGAAGACTTGACGCATATGTAAATACGCGGAAGGTTTTACCTTAGAAAATCAGACAGTAACCAATAGGATCCACATTTGCCGTCTGACTGGCACCAATTTATTCTTGTCCAAGCCAAACACATGATTGACGAAGCCAAATGGCGCAGTTCTTTGTTTACATCTAGTCTAGCTAATAATTCTGCAAATGAACTGTAAATACGAATTTATTTTCCAGTGAAACCTGTCTAAGACGCTTCTCATGGAATTAAAAGAGAGAAAAAATAACACGTCTATTACGGGGAAGTTAAAACCGGGTGAAAATTCATAACAATACAGCGGGGTTGCTACATAAAAATGTTTTAGCAAAGAACAGCTGTACTATATTAGTGTTTTTGCTCACATTTTACATTGAACCAAATTAATAGTTTTAAAGAAATAAATTAATATTTATATCTTTATCAGGGGCGTCTCGAACTTAAATTTTTGGGAGGTCAGAAAAAAATTTCTGAATAAGAAAATATCTTTTCCTTTAATCTTAATCTTTGGGAAGGTCCGAAGTGACCTCCCATTAGGGCTGCCTTGTGATACTTAAACAAAACACTAATATTACATCTCAAGATATGAAATGGATTTCAAGAATAATAAATAATGTTTTCTAGTAGTGAAAGGCCTTTTTCTTTTCTTTTTTTTTTATTTAGTCATTTATATACTTTTTTCTTTCAATTTGTTATTATTTATATATTTATTTATATTTATCTTTATTCATTTATTTATTTATTTTTAATATTTATTTATATGTTTTCATTACCTGCATGTAAATATTTTACTTACATATATACATACATTTATTTACTATTAACCATTTTTTTTTCACCTGTATATACCAAAATTGAATGTTTTTGTTAACCCATGTGGGTTATTTTGTTAATTTTCACGTACGATCATCCCGTAATTTGTTAAATTTAACATTGTTGAATAAGTACAAAGGGATGATGTATTCAGAAAAAAAAAAGCAGTAAAAAGCTCTGACCCAACATGGACAAACAATTTGCTTTGTGAGGGTCAGTTAATGAGAACTTTTTGTTCCCATTATATGTGTTTATATAAATAAAAAAAGTGTATGTTTTTATTTTCACTTTTTTAGGAACCGAAACAAATATAAAGTAAATGAAGAAAAGTTAGAAATAGGAATAGCCAAATATTTTCCTAATCAAGAAAACAAAGAAAATACGGACACAGCAACAGTGGTATAAACTTATTTACTTATTCTGTTGTGGAAAGGGAGCGGGGGGGGGGGGGGGGGGGGGGGGAGAGTCAGTCAATATAAATCAGAATTTTTTCATAAATTTCTAATAATTTTTTAATAAATTTTTAATAATTTTACAATATACATTTTTTAAAAATATGATTCATCAATCTAAATAATATTCGACACCCAATCACAATAGTAATATATTTTTAAAACTTATATACAAAAGTGAATTAAAATCCTGATTTATATGCTCAGAAAAAATGTTTAACATCTCTATGATGGTTTAAAAAACCATTCCAGAAGAAAATTTTGAACTTCTAATAAACATGTAGGAGAAATTCAAATTTACTTTTGAAGAAATAATGGGGAATTGATAATAAAATTTAGGAAAATAGCAACTATTTTCAAACTAGTATTATGTTATTGCAGAACATCTTAAAATATTTTAACAAACATGACAGATTTTTTTTTCTTTTACAAAAGAGAAAACAGAGACAAGAAATATTCAGGGAAAACCGTCTGCATCTTTTGAGGGTTCCCCACTTGGTAGCAGCCCAGTTTCTGACAAAATTTGATTAAGTGGAGGTTCCTCAGTCATTCTGTCCTCTTCCTTGTCCCCATTCTGTCCTCTTCTTTGCAATAAAAAAATGACAAAATTACAGCACACTGGCTCACAGCTCATTCAAATGGGCTTGATTTATAACCATCAGGTTTTACAAAAAAGGTGGGATACTTTCCAAACAGCCTTTGTACATGGGAAAATTATGAAAGTTAACTTTCAACTAAGACAGTTAATTTTTAAACGTTGATTGATTTCAAATAACTTTCTGATTCAACTAACAAAAGGAGGTCTTTAACCACTTGCCTGATTATCCCAAGTTATCATGGGCTCGTATAAGTTGCAGGTAATTATTATCCCGAGAAAACTTGGGTGTAACTAAATGATTTTACACCTATAAAAAATTAAAAATTCAACTTAAAACCTACAAATTTTGTTTGATTCATTTCCTTGTATTTAAAAATCAAATTTAAAAACTGATTTTTTTGCAATTTTTTCCAAAAAATGTGTGAGGGAAGCGGTTAAAAAATGCTTTTTCACGTTTTTTTTTTTGCCATATTTAGGGCACAAACTTCCTGTTCAGTAAAAAAGCTCTTTACCAACAACAAAAAAATATTAGATGGTAGTAGGATTTTTAAACCCTTTATTAGATAAATATAAGAAATTTTAGATTAAAAAGGCAATTTGAAAAAAAGAAAACCAATACGAAATTCCGAAAAAGGGCTTTGAGGTGCAGATTCCCTCCTCCCCTGGGAAAATTCAAATTTTGTACCAATTTTCAAGGCCGTGGGGTGCTCTTGGTCCTACTGGTCATCGTGTTTTAATAAACAAATAAAATAAAAAAGAAACGTTGTCTCCTTTATAATATATAGATTAATATATACACAACGGGATGTAGTAAATTAAAAGCATATTATTAAATTGATTTCCTTATGTATTAAAACACCTTTATCTGAAAAATTGGACTTTATATTTTAAAACTTCGGCAAAAAGTTTCACATAGATTAATTTTGTCTCCTTATTGCTTCTTTGAATGAATAGAAACAAAATAAGCGAAATACATCTAAATTGGAGCAGTTAAGTATGAAAACTCCTGAACGACAACAATCTGATGGAGAAGAAGAAGATATCTACGAAGAAATAAAAGAAGAGGTAATGCATCTAAATAAGACATATTTTGCTTCTAATAGAAAATGGTTTTGCTTTGAATAACTTTTGATATATGACTTCACTTTTTTCTTTTTTAAACAAGCAATGCTGTCAAATTAGGTACAGTTAAAATAAATTTGCTCTGAGCTACTTGGAAAAAAGTTATTCTTGTGCAGACCAACCAAGAGACCTTTCCCAACATCTTATAGGCTTTCATTTAAATAATTTAAAGCCTTATTTTAAATAGTCTACTTTCATGTTCGAATGATTTATTGTTAGTCTATCCTTTTTTACAAGAAAGTGGATTAAAAATTATCTGCTCAAGTATTAATTTGAATCATCTATTTCACAGATTGAAGGTTTAGAAATTGATGAACCTGAGGAAAAGCAAAATTCCCAGAGGAAGAGAAAATCATGTGAGGTAAGATTTCATTACCTTTATTTTAACCTCTTCAGACAAAAATAAACTTTGAACGATTGATTTAAAACTTTTTGTATAAATTTGTTCCAAAGTTATAGAAAAGTACAGAAAAAAAATGTCAAAAAATTATCTTAATTATTTTATTTTTGAAAAATTGTCCTGGAGGAGCAACACTAAAGCAATGATGTTCCAAATCAGAATAAGGAAGATTTGAGAGCAAAATTGATATCACATGAAAGAACTCAATATTTAACCCTGTATGCTCCGATGGGACTCAGGAGTCCCGCTTGTATTTATTTAGTAATATGAATCCTATATGGCTGGAATCATGCTGAAGCTTTAAAGTACCACTCCTTGTACTTTGCTGAGAGGTCGACAGATGGTACCTGCAATGGGAAAGTTTTCTTAGGGGCCCTAAGGCGTAAGGGGCCTTAGACCCTACTGATTTTCAAAATGTGCTAAATTAATTTACACATAAAGGGTTTATTGACAAATTCAGCAGCACATTTAATAATTTAAAAAATGAAGAAAATGGGGACACTGAAAGACACTCATGAATATCTTTTTTTAATCTTAATGAAAAAAAATCTGTCAAAGAAAAAAACTTTTTTTCTGTACTGTCATCTATTAATCACTAGTAATGTGCATTGCATTAACACTTTTTATTTACTTTGGTGGCATTTTTTGTTAGAGTCTTTTTCGGATGATGCCGGGACTAATGAGGTTGAGTTTAATTTGACAAGATTTTATACAATTCTATTGCAGGATGAACCGAATGATTCAAGTGAGCTGTTTAGAAGTAATCCCAAAAGAAGAAAATGCCAACACAGTAAAAAGACACTGCCAGCAGTGGTGTCTGAGGAGTGAGCAACATTATACAGAACTGTGCTGATTAAAACACTAAGGCTAACTTTTGAAGAACTTTACTTTTTGTTCCGCTTAATTATGTGCTTATTTCATTTATTTTTCTTTAAGAAACTAAAGTAAAGTTTCTTTCTTTTCATTACATGTTTTTTGATGATTTTCAGAAAACCTACTATAAAATAGTATACTCCATTATAATTTATAGATTAATATATCCTATAAATTATATTAAAGTATAATATTTAGGAATACTCATTTCTCAAAAAAAAAATAAGCAATAACAAACAATTCTGTAAATGTTTGAAGCTAAATAAATATAAAGTCAACATCAACAAGAAGAAACTGTATTTGTAAATAAAGTACAAAATAAAATTGATAAATGCCATTCACAAAGCAACAAATATCATCTGAACATTAGAAGAGTGAGATCCATCTTTCGCCATTCTGGGGGAGATAGTTCTGCATCTGTGAAATGAAAGCAGATGTTAGGTAACATACACATATGAAAAGAATTTTCAACTAAACATCTATGTATTCAAAAGTTCCACGATAGTGTATGAAATTCTACATCATATTCAAAAAAAAAAGAAAGAAAGAAAGAAAGAAAAGTAAAACGCTGCATCAGTTTTACCAATTTTTTTCAGGGAAATGTAGCTTCATAGAGCCACTTTGGTTAAAGGTCCGAAAAATTTTAAAAACAATCATTTTCCCAAGAGACAAGTTAATTTTACCCCTATTTAGAAAGTTACATGATACAGGGTGCGGCACAGAAATTTGCTGATTTTAATTCAATACTAATTAGCAAGGAGAGGGGAAACGGAAAGTCTCATTTTAAAGAGGGGGTCCTGAAGTTTTGTTATCTCACAATTTAATTGTCGCCATGCGTTGGACAAAGGAGGAACGAGCGTTCGCCACCGAGTCTGACTTTTCAAATAATCTTTTGGTGATCGCCACTCAACGTGCCTTCCGAACTCAATTCAAACCTCTTCTCGGAGACTCCGACTCCTACTCGGGAATCGATTGTTTTGTGGGTGAAAACATTCAGGGAAAATGAGAGTGTGACAAAAAAATTCCCAGGACGTCAACGGATTTCCAGAACTCCATAAAACTTCGAGAAAGTGAGAGAGTCGTTTTTGCGGCGTTCTCCTAGGCGTTTCTCCTAGGCGTTCGGCTTGTAAACACGCTGCTGTTCTGGGGATTTCTGATTGCATAGACGAATTCTCCACCACGAACTCCAGTTTCATCCCTACAAACTTGCTGCGGTTCAGCAGTTGAGTGAAAACATCTCCTTGAGAGTGTCGTACTGTGGCTGGCGCGCTCCCCCGATTGGAAACCATGCGACTATTTTTTATGGGGGCATCTCAAATCAATCGTTTACAACGACAATCAGCAAGTTTCTCCACTGTACCCTGTATCTGTTTCTTCTCACAAGAAAAGGACAAATAATTTGTGCAACAAAAATACAAAAAAAAAAAATCACTCTGCTCTTTAAAATGCTACCTCCATTTTTTTTCTGCATTGTTACAAAAATTGTGTGCGTGCGTTTTTTTTTTTTTTTGTCATGTCTTTGTAATGAGTTGTTTTTGCCTTGACTTAAGAGACGACTGCTGTTCTGATTATTGCTTACATGCTTACCATATTTTTTTTCATCGGGAGAAAAAGTTTTGTACTGGGAAAGGGGTTTTTGAATATCTCAAACATGCTTCTGTGGGAACTAGGCAGTGCTGGATTGAAAATTTTTCTGGTTCGGAACAAGTCGGGAAACTGCTGTCTCTACCCATCCTCCTTCAAGTTTTTACATCTGTACCTCAGAGCCAGACTAACGCAAGTCCATTTTCGTTACATTTAAGGAGAGAGCAAAAATGTTTGTCTGATGCAAGCAAAGGATGGGACTCGCGCTCTTTTAAGGAAGGAATTTCTTTTATAGAATGACGTTCTAATGGGTCGATGCGGAATAAGATTCTATATACAATGCAATAATTAAGCAAAAATCAAAATTTTTAGACATAAAATAGTCTGGCTCTGAGGTATAGATATTGAGTTTCAATGAGAAAAACACATAAACAGGGTGATTTTGGCATGTATACCCCCAAAAAATAATGTCAATGGCAGATTTAGAGATGTTTCAAGGGAGAGATTATTTATTTATTACGTATCCTTTGCTACTCATATTGGTAGCAAAGGTAAATGATGTAAGAAGAGCAAAATATAATATCTGAAAATATTCAGAGCTCCAAAACATATGTGAAACCCGGAAAAAAAGTCAGGGGGGGGGGGAGGTATGATTAAATTTCAGTTCGGAATATGGCTAGTTTTAATCCTTTCCTATACACACAGCACTAAAATTTCTAAAATTTGGTGGTGGATAAATCCAAATCCACTCGTTGCATATACCCCTGCTTGCATATACAAAAAATCTCAAAATTTCTTTGAAAAAGATGAATAAAAAACTAGGGATAAAATTATTTTGAAAGAACATTTGAGGATTCATAATTAATGAACACAAACAATTAATTCATAAAAATAAGTCTTTTGTACATTAATTAACTTAAAATTTGTTTAGTATATAAATGATAACAAGTTGCTCATAGATATTGTATGAATTTCTTTTTTGCATGGAACAATGTTTTTTTTTTTTTTTTTTTGATACATGGTGGTGGGATGACACCACAGATTACCTCTTTGGGTGACACTCGTGTTAGGTATGCACCAATGGTAAAGGACATATAATACACAGTACCCTAACACTCACATTTTACATGCTTGTAGCAATGATACTTTTTTTAAAATACATTTTTAGAACAATTACAATTTAAAACAATCACAACCAATTTTAAAATTACAATACCTATAGGTTTAGGGACATTATTTCGCCTTTCTGTTTGCAGTGCTGCAGCAATTGAATTAGCAGTGGAATCTGGGCCAAACTTCTGTAACAAATAAAAATCAACAGTATTTAAAACATGTGGTAAAAAAATGAATCAACAAATAAATCATTCAAAATGTCAAATTAAGTAAAAATTATATACAAATAGCAGGTGCTGTACCTGTGAATTACTCAATACCTATAAATGGATATTATGCTTGAAACATTAGTAAGTTTTCAAAACACACGCAGGAAAAGATGATTTTATTCATTTATTTTTTGAGGATAGGAGAATTTGAGATAGATGTGTGAGGGAATTTTTCGAAGATAAAAAAAGTGGCAAAATCTGTTAAATGAATATTTAGTTTTTTGCGTAAGTTCTTACCTAATGATCATTATCTTTATTTTAAGTAAAGCAAAATGACTGGTTACACTTTGAGATGATTTGTAAATTATTTGAAAATGAAATACAGTCGACGCTCGATATAACGACCGTCTCTGTCCTGCAGCAAACGGTCTTTATAATGAGTGGTCGCTATAAGAGGTAGAATATAGAGTATATTGGGATACAGTTGGGGTTTTTCTCACTGGTTGTTATATTAGAATGGTCTTTATAACGTGTGGTCGTTATAACGAGCGTCGACTGTAAGAATAAATTATTTCATTTTCAAATAATTTACAAATCATCGTTCTCAATTTATCACAATTTACAAATAATTAAAATCATCGTCACCTTCTAACATATTATGATAAATCTGTTAGATGGTGAAAATAGAATAAACTTTTTAAAATTAATACTGTAGTTTTTACTGAGTTAGTTATTCTAAGGTCAAAAAGCAAAACTCTTAAAAAAAATTTCCTTTGGATTTCCATAACTTTGATATGCTGTACGTATGATGCTTAGAAACACAATGACTAAGGTTAAAAAATACAGTTCAAAAATCCATATCATCTTAGACTTTTACAGAAAGGTAAATACAAAAAAAAAAGTTACAATCAAGAAGTAAAAATACATGCATCCTTTATAAAACAGCTTTTAGAATCTGACATGAAGTGTTTTTAATACCAGTTTAAGCAAACTCACTAATTCAGATGGCACGCCTACATTATCTACAGGCTGCCAAATATAAGACATTTCACTTTCAATTGCAGTAACTACAGACGTCATTTGGTTTTGCAGTTCCTCCGCAAATTTGTCGTAGCCAAAACGTACAAGAGCCTTCAAATTATTAAGGAAATTATCTAAAATATAAAAATATAAACACATATGAAGAATAGGAACACACAAAATAAAAATGAATACACAATATTTAGTGTAACACAAAAAAATATCACAATTTCAATAAAGGCAGTTGCAACATATTTAGAACATTTCTTTGAGCCATAAGTTTTTAAACATTAATAAACCTAAATAAATTAACACTTTTAAAATATACTATTGATAAGAAGAATAATAATTCTGAAAAATATTTTTTCAGAAAATTTTTAGCTTTTTTCAAAGTACTAAAAATGTACCGATTTTTCCTCTCCACCAAAAAAAGAAAGAAAAAAAACCTTTTTCACAAAGTAGGGATTTTCTGCATGATTACTCTGTTTGAACATGCTACTTTCTTGAGTCAAAAGGAAGAACATACAAAGCCTCTTGTGTCATCATCTGGTAGTCAATCAAAGAGCATAAATGGTGTAGAAAGCCACAACAAAAGTCATTAATCAAAAAACGGACTTTTATAAAGATACTTCACACACTCCAGGGTCCCTCGTACCTACCACAACTCGTGGTTTAACCGGGATGAGACCCTGAAGAGTATTCTGTTCTTTTGAACCAGACCAAGGGCCGAGCAAACCTCTGGTCCAGTACCCACAGAGTTATCGTTTTACTTGGAGGACTTTGTGACCACAACCCTTATTTTACATTGCCCAGGCACCATTCGTTTTGAAGGGGTATCTTTGAGCGGCTGGGATCGAACCTGGGACCCTCCGGTCATGAGTCCTACGCCTTACTGATTGGGCTACCACAACTCTTATAAAGATACTGGAAGCAGTAGTCAATAAGAACATTAAAGCATGTGATATAGACAGGGTGATTGTGTTCCGGTATTTTACCGGATTTCCGGTATTTTCATGATCGATTCTGGTA
The DNA here is from genome assembly GCA_038373865.1 of Uloborus plumipes. NCBI lineage: Eukaryota > Metazoa > Arthropoda > Arachnida > Araneae > Uloboridae > Uloborus > Uloborus plumipes. Next base: position 14,454 of record JAXGGA010004618.1, read on the forward strand.
TTTTCATGTTCAAAAATACCGGAAATAAAATACTTTTAATTATGCTTTTATCTTCCCACCTCTGGTAGCCTTCATTTTAAAAAATGCAATCGAATTGCATCCAATACAAGAATCGAAAATTTTCTCATTTTTGGTGCTCATTACCTTTTGTTAACCCTTTAAGCAGTTTGCCCGTACAGTGTTCGTGCTACCCGAAATTGGCCTCATCTGGTTTGCCCGTACGGCGTTTGGGCATCGATATTTTCTGATTTTCTTTTCTGGTTTGTCCTAATTTTTCATTATTGAAAGAGACTATTTAGTAGTATTATTTTTCAACAGATGGTGGCTTGTCCATGAAAATGAAATGCTTTTCATCCGGGTTTTTCTATGTAGCGGGAAAGCGGGAACTTTTTGTTCTACTGTATGCCGTGCTTGTGAATCTTATGGAAATTTTGGATGGAATATACGACGAAAATATTTTTTTGTTACTTGATGAACTACCTCTTAGAGAAAGTTTTGCATAATTTGTAAACCATTCTTTACTGCATGCAGAATGTACTTGAAAAAAGCAAATATTTAAGGGCATTGTGACCAAAATTGTAAAATAAAAAATGTTGTAAAAGCATTAAAAACGAAAAAAAAAATTAAAACATTCTTAATATTCTTATTCTGTTAAGTATGGTACTTAACTATATGCAATAAGAAAATATGCCTTTTTTGGAAGCATTTCTGGTAAAATAATTGACCGCTTATAAAGGGTTTAAGAGTCAATAAATAGTAGGCTAGGAATGGATAAAATAAAGAATCAAATAAAAAAAATAAAAAATAAAAACAAAAAAAAAAATAAAAAAAAGAAAAAAAGACAAAAAAGAAAAAAAAAATAAAAAAAAAAAAAAAAAAAAAAAAAAAAAAAAAAGAAAAAAATAAAAAAAAATTAAAAAAAAGAACAAGAATAAAGAAAAAAAAAAAGAAAAAAAAATGAAAAAAAATAAAAAAAAAAAAAAAGAAAAAAAAAAAAATAAAAAAGAAAAAAAAAAAATAAAAAAACAAAAAAAAAAGAAAAAAACAAAAAGAAAAAAATAAAAAAAAATAAAAGAAAAAAGAAAAAGAAAGAGAGAAAAAAAAGAAAAGAAAAAAAATAAAAAAAAAATAAAAAACAAAAAAATAAATAAAAAGAAAAAAAATAAAAAGAAAAAAAAAAAAAAAAAAGAGAAAAAAAAAAAAAAAAGAAATCCCCCCCCCCCCCCCCCCCCCCCCCCCCCCCCCCCCCCCCCCCCCCCCCCCCCCCCCCCCCCCCCCCCCCCCCCCCCCCCCCCCCCCCCACCCCCCCCCCCCCCCCCCCCCCCCCCCCCCCCCCCCCCCCCCCCCCCCCCCCCCCCCCCCACCCCCCCCCCCCCCCCCCCCCCCCCCCCCCCCCCCCCCCCCCCACCCCCCCCCCCCCCCCCCCCCCCCCCCCCCCCCCCCCCCCCCCCCCCCCCCCCCCCCCCCCCCCCCCCCCACCCCCCCCCCCCCCCCCCCCCCCCCCCCCCCCCCCCCCCCCACCCCCCCCCCCCCCCCCCCCCCCCCCCCCCCCCCCCCCCCCCCCCCCCCCCCCCCCCCCCCCCCCCCCCCCACCCCCCCCCCCCCCCCCCCCCCCCCCCCCCCCCCCCCCCCCCCCCCCCCCCCCCCCCCCCCCCCCCCCCCCCCCCCCCCCCCCCCCCCCCCCCCCCCCCCCCCCCCCCCCCCCCCCCCCCCCCCCCCCCCCCCCCCCCCCCCCCCCCCCCCCCCCCCCCCCCCCCCCCACCCCCCCCCCCCCCCCCCCCCCCCCCCCCCCCCCCCCCCCCCCCCCCCCCCCCCCCCCCCCCCCCCCCCCCCCCCCACCCCCCCCCCCCCCCCCCCCCCCCCCCCCCCCCCCCCCCCCCCCCCCCCCCCCCCCCCCCCCCCCCCCCCCCCCCCCCCCCCCCCCCCCCCCCCCCCCCCCCCCCCCCCCCCCCCCCCCACCCCCCCCCCCCCCCCCCCCCCCCCCCCCCCCCCCCCCCCCCCCCCCCCCCCCCCCCCCCCCCCCCCCCCCCCCCCCCCCCCCCCCCCCCCCCCCCCCCCCCCCCCCCCCCCCCCCCCCCCCCACCCCCCCCCCCCCCCCCCCCCCCCCCCCCCCCCCCCCCCCCCCCCCCCCCCCCCCCCCCACCCCCCCCCCCCCCCCCCCCCCCCCCCCCCCCCCCCCCCCCCCCCCCCCCCCCCCCCCCCCCCCCCACCCCCCCCCCCCCCCCCCCCCCCCCCCCCCCCCCCCCCCCCCCCCCCCCCCCCCCCCCCCCCCCCCCCCCCCCCCCCCCCCCCCCCCCCCCCCCCCCCCCCCCCCCCCCCCCCCCCCCACCCCCCCCCCCCCCCCCCCCCCCCCCCCCCCCCCCCCCCCCCCCCCCCCCCCCCCCCCCCCCCCCCCCCCCCCCCCCCCCCCCCCCCCCCCCCCCCCCACCCCCCCCCCCCCCCCCCCCCCCCCCCACCCCCCCCCCCCCCCCCCCCCCCCCCCCCCCCCCCCCCCCCCCCACCCCCCCCCCCCCCCCCCCCCCCCCCCCCCCCCCCCCCCCCCCCCCCCACCCCCCCCCCCCCCCCCCCCCCACCCCCCCCCCCCCCCCACCCCCCCCCCCCCCCCCCCCCCCCCCCCCCCCCCACCCCCCCCCCCCCCCCCCCCCCCCCCCCCCCCCCCCCCCCCCCCCCCCCCCCCCCCCCCCCCCCCCCCCCCCCCCCCCCCCCCCCCCCCCCCCCCCCACCCCCCCCCCCCCCCCCCCCCCCCCCCCCCCCCCCCCCCCCCCCCCCCCCCCCCCCCCCCCCCCCCCCCACCCCCCCCCCCCCCCCCCCCCCCCACCCCCCCCCCCCCCCCCCCCCCCCCCCCCCCCCCCCCCCCCCCCCCCCCCCCCCCCCCCCCCCCCCCACCCCCCCCCCCCCCCCCCCCCCCCCCCCCCCCCCCCCCCCCCCCCCCCCCCCCCCCCCCCCCCCCCCCCCCCCCCCCCCCCCCCCCCCCCCCCCCCCCCCCCCCCCCCCCCCCCCCCCCCCCCCCCCCCCCCCCCCCCCCCCACCCCCCCCCCCCCCCCCCCCCCCCCCCCCCACCCCCCCCCCCCCCCCCCCCACCCCCCCCCCCCCCCCCCCACCCCCCCCCCCCCCCCCCCCCCCCCCCCCCCCCCCCCCCCCCCCCCCACCCCCCCCCCCCCCCCCCCCCCCCCCCCCCCCCCCCCCCCCCCCCCCCACCCCCCCCCCCCCCCCCCCCCCCCACCCCCCCCCCCCCCCCCCCCCCCCCCCCCCCCCCCCCCCCCCCCCCCCCCCCCCCCCCCCCCCCCCCCCCCCACCCCCCCCCCCCCCCCCCCCCCCCCACCCCCCCCCCCCCCCCCCCCCCCCCCCCCCCCCCCCCCCCCCCCCCCCCCCCCCCCCCCCCCACCCCCCCCCCCCCCCCCCCCCCCCCCACCCCCCCCCCCCCCCCCACCCCCCCCCCCCCCCCCCCCCCCCCCCCCCCCCCCCCCCCCCCCCCCCCCCCCCCCCCCCCCCCCCCCACCCCCCCCCCCCCCCCCCCCCCCCCCCCCCCCCCCCCCCCCCCCCCCCCCACCCCCCCCCCCCCCCCCCCCCCCCCCACCCCCCCCCCCCCCCCCCCCCCCCCCCCCCCCCCCCCCCCCCCCCCCCCCCCCCCCCCCCCCCCCCCCCCCCCCCCCCACCCCCCCCCCCCCCCCCCCCCCCCCCCCCCCCCCCCCCCCCCCCCCCCCCCCCCCCACCCCCCCCCCCCCCCCCCCCCCCCCCCCCCCCCCCCCCCCCCCCCCCCCCCCCCCCCCCCCCCCCCCCCCCCCCCCCCCCCCCCCCCCACCCCCCCCCCCCCCCCCCCCCACCCCCCCCCCCCCCCCCCCCCCCCCCCCCCCCCCCCCCCCCCCCCCCCCCCCCCCCCCCCCCCCCCCCCCCCACCCCCCCCCCCCCCCCCCCCCCCCCCCCCCCCCCCCCCCCCCCACCCCCCCCCCCCCCCCCCCCCCCCCCCCCCACCCCCCCCCCCCCCCCCCCCCCCCCCCCCCCCCCCCCCCCCCCCCCCCCCCCCCCCCCACCCCCCCCCCCCCCCCCCCCCCCCCCCCCCCCCCCCCCCCCCCCCCCCCCCCCCCCCCCCCCCCCCCCCCCCCCCCCCCCCCCCCCCCCCCCCCCCCCCCCCCCCCCCCCCCCCCCCCCCCCCCCCCCCCCCCCCCCCCCCACCCCCCCCCCCCCCCCCCCCCCCCCCCCCCCCCCCCCCCCCCCCCCCCCCCCCCCCCCCCCCCCCACCCCCCCCCCCCCCCCCCCCACCCCCCCCCCCCCCCCCCCCCCCCCCCCCCCCCCCCCCCCCCCCCCCCCCCCCCCCCCCCCACCCCCCCCCCCCCCCCCCCCCCCCCACCCCCCCCCCCCCCCCCCCCACCCCCCCCCCCCCCCCCCCCCCCACCCCCCCCCCCCCCCCCCCCCCCCCCCACCCCCCCCCCCCCCCCCCCCCCCCCCCACCCCCCCCCCCCCCCCCCCCCCCCCCCCCCCCCCCCCCCCCCCCCCCCCCCACCCCCCCCCCCCCCACCCCCCCCCCCCCCCCCCACCCCCCCCCCCCCCCCCCCCCCACCCCCCCCCCCCCCCCCCCCCCCCCCCCCCACCCCCCCCCCCCCCCCCCCCCCCCCCCCCCCCCCCCCCCCCCCCCCCCCCCCCCCCCCCCCCCCCCACCCCCCCCCCCCCCCCCCCCCCCCCCCCCCCCCCCCCCCCCCCCCCCCCCCCCCCCCCCCACCCCCCCCCCCCCCCCCCCCCCCCCCCCCCCCCCCCCCCACCCCCCCCCCCCCCCCCCCCACCCCCCCCCCCCCCCCCCCCCCCCCCCCCCCCCCCCCCCCCCCCCCCCCCCCCCCCCCCCCCCCACCCCCCCCCCCCCCCCCCCCCCCCCCCCCCCCCCCCCCCCCCCCACCCCCCCCCCCCCCCCCCCCCCCCCCCCCCCCCACCCCCCCCCCCCCCCCCCCCCCCCCCCCCCCCCCCCCCCCCCCCCCCCCCCCCCCCCCCACCCCCCCCCCCCCCCCCCCCCCCCCCCCCCCCCACCCCCCCCCCCCCCCCCCCCCCCCACCCCCCCCCCCCCCCCCCCCCCCCCCCCCCCCCCCCCCCCCCCCCCCCCCCCCCCCCCCCCCCCCCCCCCCCCCCCCCCCCCCCCCCCCCCCCCCCCCCCCCCCCCCCCCCCCCCCCCCACCCCCCCCCCCCCCCCCCCCCCCCCCCCCCCCCCCCACCCCCCCCCCCCCCCCCCCCCCCCCCCCCCCCCCCCCCCCCCCACCCCCCCCCCCCCCCCCCCCCCCCCCCCCCCCCCCCCCCCCCCCCCCCCCCCCCCCCCCCCACCCCCCCCCCCCCCCCCCCCCCCCCCCCCCCCCCCCCCCCCCCCCCACCCCCCCCCCCCCCCCCCCCCCCCCCCCCCCCACCCCCCCCCCCCCCCCCCCCCCCCCCCCCCCCCCCCCCCCCCCCCACCCCCCCCCCCCCCCCCCCCCCCCCCCCCCCCCCCCCCCCCCCCCCCCCCCCCCCCCCCCCCCCCCCCCCCCCCCCCCCCCCCCCCCCCCCCCCCCCCCCCCCCCCCCCCCCCCCCCC